>ML806080.1:90366-138778 GCA_009831015.1 Picea engelmannii
TCAACCCAAAGTTGGAGTTTCTCCATTCTTGATTCACCTTCCTTGTGTCCTCATCATGAATTTCATGGGATGCATTTTCACTTTCAGGTGTCTTCTCTGTTATGAAATTTTTCAATACTTCCATGATCTCCTCTTTTAAACCACCCATCTTTGCCTCCAACTTAGCTTTCATCTCTTGTAGTTCATCTTTTGTTAGTATCTTCTTTTGTAAATCATTTATGTCCCTACACATTTCTTCACCTTCATCAAGAGTCCAAGTAGGATTGTCTGGAGGCTTATTTGGTGTAGAAGTTCCCTTTTTGGGTGGCATGTTGGCCAAGTATCACTTTTGAACCTTGATTTTGAGGTGGTTCTGCTAGACAATCTTTCTTCTATTGTATCTCCCAAGTTTCGGCCCTTCTGGGTATGAAACTTTTTTTTATGTAGTTCTATGATATTTATTCTCTAAAATTCCATAGGTATGATCAAAATTAGATGTGAAAAGTGGAATTTACGGTAACTTCCCCACAACTTGCTGATTTTTGGCCTTTCCAGGAGATCTCACTTGTATAGCGTTCCCCGCACAATATAATTGATATAAAATTTTGAAACTTGTACCAGAAATACTACAGACTGTCTAATAACCAATGAAAATAGTCCCACTCAATTTGGATACTCTAGGAAGAAGTTATGATTGTTTTATCTAGAACATCTTCTTGAGACTAGTCAATAGGACTAGTCAGATACCCTATCTTCCACAGGGAGTATCTACAAATTTAAGATGACCCAGAATCTGAAATTTTTACCACAAATACCTTACTAACTTATGTGAATATCATTTAGAGTTCAGGGTTTGAAATGTTATAGAAAAAATTTTATAGCAAAAATTCCGAAATGACTCAGTTCAGGATGATTCCAGAACCCTATTTTGTACAGGTTGTATCTCTGAAAGTATAAGGCCTTAGGAGATAAAATTTTAACCCAACGTACCTTGATCCGTCTAATAAATATCCTCCGAGTCGTTCCTTCTGAAACGTTGTAGAAAAAAAATTATAGCGAAAATTCCAAGGTGTCTCGGATGTAACAACAAAACCCCAAGACCTTGAGCTCTGATACCATATGTTAAGAACCAAATATCAATATAGCATAGAAAAACCTCAGAAAAAGTACTCAACGCCTTGAAAAAGAGATAATTTTAGATAATAAGCCTCTTGGAGGGGGAAACCTCCTTTTATCCCACTTAAATGTTCAAGTACAAGATGATTCCAAATGAAAATGTCTCCTTGGTATATATAAGAGACTAGGAGGTATAATTACAACTAATGGAATAAAGCCGACATAAATAAAATAAAATTACTCATGTAATATGCCCCAATTAAGGGGTAATGGGCCAATATTAGGGATTAACAGTCGTTGCCTTCCATCCCCACTAATTTCACACCCTTCCCAATGTATATTAATTATGGTCTTACTAGTGACAATTGAACACACTGGTATGAAACAATTGGCACCCGGACCTCCACCATATACAAATTAACTATCGGACTCCAACATCGTCCCCTCTTTCGTGTTACACATTATGCATTCAAATGTTTTGAGCGAGACAATTTGACCGTCAGGGCCTCACTTCTTTTGGGGAGACCTTGTCACCCTATTTTGTATCCTCGGGTTGGCGGGTTCACGAAATCTCCAATTCCTGGTCACCGTTTCCTGTTCCATCCATCCTCATCCATCTTTCCAAATATGAAATAACAAAGTTTTAATGCTAATATGCCATCATGCAACAACCGTAAAGATCGTAATTAATAAGCAAAATCCTCGAGCACTAACCATCCCTACAAAACTTGTCCAAAAACATGCAGAGAAGATCTTGCCATGTAATGGGAAAGCTATTATAAATTTCAATATATTAGCGAAAACAAGTCTGAGCCACCGTTTCCCTATTCTATACTTGGACACTTGTTCGATTGCAGGCTCCCATATTGACAGCCTCAAAATTGTGTTTCAAATCTTCTGTGACTTGCAAACAGTGCCTGGAGTTCCACGATATACAATTTGTCCATTGGAATGCCCCGTCACGAGCCCGATTGTCCGTCGTTCCTTTCAATACTTAGCCCCAAGTTGGTTGTATCTCCATGATGTGGTAGATTTACTGTGTATCGATTTCGGCCTACCATTTCCATGCTCCATACTTAGACACTTTTTCGATTGCGAGTTCCCAGACTAGCAGGCTCAAGATTGTGTTTCCAATGTTCTATGACCAACAAACAATACCCAGAGTTTCGTGATATAAAAAACATTCGCAAGAATGCACCATCATGCCCTCTTTCATGTTACACATTCTGCAGTCAACACTCCCGAGAGATACAATTTGACCCTCAGTCCCTCACCTCTGTTGGTTGTATCTTGTAGCCCTATTTCGAAGCATCACCAACCACTTTCGATAATTATCCATTCCTTAATTGTTGTTCCATGTCCCATCCACCTTCCTACTTCTCTCTGGATATGCAATTGGCAATCTTTAATTCTAACACTTCATCATGCATGAACCTTAAACATGTCATTAATGAGCAAAAGGCTCAAGGAGATCTCCCACTCTTCTGCCATATACAAATTGACCGTCGAACTCCCATATCATCCCCTCTTCCATGCTACACATTTTTCACTCAAGTTATAAGACATACAATTTGACCCTCGGGAAGTCACATCTCCTAGGGAACCATCGTCACCCTAATGTTGAATCTCGTCCAACCGCTTTCCATACTTTCCCATTTCATGGAATCTCTTTCCTGGATCCTCGAGTTGGCGGGCTCATGAAATCTCTGATTCTTAGTCACTGTTTATTGTGCCCGACCAAGGTTTAATGCTAACAACTCACCATGCAACAATTGTATAGACCGTCATTAAAAAGAAAAAGTGTTGACGAGACAGGGAAATTTAAATGAAGCTCGACTCCTCGAATTTAAATGAATTTATTTTCTCTTATTTTCTCTTTTCTCCCTAGAGTCATGAAAAAAATATCTTGCCACGCAATGGGATATATATTACAAGTTTCAATATATTAGCGAAAACGAATCTGCCCAGTTGTTACCCTACTCCATACTTGATCCACTTTTTCGATTGCAGGTTCCGGGATAGGTGGGCTCACATTTGCACTTTCATTTTTCCGTGTCCTGCAAACATTACCCGGACTTCTTCGATATACAAATTGCCCTTTGGATTGTCGCATCATGCCCTATTTCGTGTTATGCGTTTTGCACTCAAAAAGTTATGAGACATACAAATTGACCCTCGGGCCCTCACCTCCAACGGTTGTACCTTGTAACCCTATTTTGAAGCCCACCCAACCGCTTTCAATAATTGGACACTCCTTAATTTCTCTTTCCCGTCCCCATGACCTTCGTACTTATTTCTTAATATGGAATTAGTAACCTTTCATGCTAACAACTCACCATGCAGGAACTGTCAACATTGTCATTAATGAGCGAAACGCTCGAGGAGATATCCCATTAATACGCATTAAACCAATATCTGTGGAGAGTTATATTATCCCATCCGATTTTTCATCTCAAAAATGAGTCGTCGCATTGGCCCATTCAGGAAATCTCCAATCCTTAATTGCTCATTGTCGTACCCGCCATGTTTGCACTTCTATGTATGCAATTACTAGTCTTTAATTCTAACAGTGCATCATGCAACAATCGTTGAAATTGACATTAATGAGAGAAAGTGTCGAGGATATCTCACATTCACACGCATTGGACCAAGATTTGCGTAGGGTTATATTATCCCTTCCAACTCTTCATTTCAAACATTGTATGGAGCAAACCAATGTTATCGTAAACTTATGGCAACAGCTCGACAATAGTTATGTGGAGATACAGTGAATATCTTCAGACATGAGGACCAGAACTTCCAGTGGTCCAGTGCATACTCTTACTATTCATCTCGTTCCGCCCAGAATGAAGTGATTTGGACCTCTCAAATCGCTCATGTAGGTTGGGTCCCTGAGGTTTTTTACTGTAAGGAGGTCGTCTCTTGGTGTGCCGAAAAATATATTTCAAGCCAAAAAATTATTCCACTGCACGACCATTCTCCTATTTCTTTGTCACCTCGGGTCTTCTGAAAGATGTTAAGATTGTCGAAGCCAACATTGACCTTTAGAGGACAAGACTACAAGCAGTTCCTAGAAAAACATGATAACGGGTTGGACCTCTTACCCGAGTTCAACAACAATTCCTGAAGATATCACAAAGTTGCAGGTCAATTCCTTTAGAAATCCATTCCGGGAAATTGCTTGGTTGTTTACAACAAAAATGGGACAAGAATCCACGACAAGCATTTCCCATATAGTTATTTATATTTTGTATTTCACAGTCAAGGAACAATTCATTTTCAATTGGGGTAAGTTGATTTCCATTGAAATATGTTCCCAACTGTCACGATTCAAAGAATCGAATAAATTTTATATGTCATCCTACTTGATTTTCGCAATAGTGCATTATTGTTTGTTTCCAAAACTGTCTTTGTCTAAGAAAATAAACTATGAATTCGACCCAGTAACATTCTGGTACTAGGACTTGTGGAGGCACAAGGCCTCCCATTGTTTTTATGAGTTTTTTAATGACTTTGTATCAGTTTTCAAATATTTATTGTTAGGAAAGGATGCTCCCCGGATGTTTGGTCAGGCAACCAAGTTTTTGGACAGGAAGGGAACACTTGAACGAAAGGAAAAATTACAGTGTAATAATGATCTTTGGCTGCAAGGAAAATCCTAGTTTCCTTCCATGTCACATCACAGACAAGATGTTTGTTACATAAATAGCAAGGAAATACAACCATTGGTTGCATTTTTTCCATGGCAAGAGAAAAAAACAGTTCATTCCTTCACTCTAGAAAGTAGGGGACTTCGTGTGCAGAAACGTCAACAAGATTGACAAATTCGCAGGCCATTTCAAGAACTTGATCCTAAAATATGTTGAAAGGCTAAAAGGGTTCGACCCTAATGGGATTTTTTGAGAACATTTACTATCAATTGGCTTTAGTAGCTCTTTTATTCATAGATGTATGACCGAAGACAGAGATAGTGACAAAAACACTCCTGCTTCTGACGATTGTGACGTAGAGACATTGCAAAGAGAAACTGAATTGTACAGACAACAGGGAAAAGGATCCGGTGAGAAGAGTGTCCAGTCCCCGGCCAATACTCCCAAGAGCACGACATCATGGAGCATCGCTTCAACAACCCACCCCGATAAGAAAGAAACCCATAAATCTTCAAACAGCGGAGGAGATAAGAAACCTCCTCGCAGAAAAATTGATAGTTCTCACAAGCTTCCCCTGACGAAGAAGAGAAAAAACATTGTAGGGCAGGAGGAAGAACCCAAAATTGAAAGTGAGCACATGCAACTTGAAACTTTTTTGGATGCCCTGTAACACAAAGTTGATCCACCCACGGACGCGATGCACCATAGTTCCATAATGGAAATAGTTGAGACCGACATTTTTGATGAAGATGAATCCTTCGTATTCCAGAGCGTTGTTTTTTATAGCCAATCTAAAAATTTAATCATTGAAAAGAGAGATGTAACAAATAACAAAGGTAAATCTTGTACATAGATTAACTTTAGGAAAATGGAGCCATCCCAAATCTCTCAATTTCACCAAGAAATCGTTGATGCTCTTGATGATTCCATTCGAGGAATTGAAGTGGATAATGCCAGACTGAACGATCGAATCAAGGAATTGGAGGAGGCTTTCATTGCTACCCTATTGTTGACGAGTCCTTTAGAAAAAACTGTGCCTACTACCCTTGCAACCAAGTTAAAAGGATCCACTAGCCTCCTCACATCATGTAGATCCTTTTTAGAGAAGAACATCAAGAAAAGAATGTAGCTAATTACTGAATCCTGGGAAACATCACAAAATATAGCTTCCTTTCGAAAGAGGGCAAATGATTTGCATGAACACTTGCAAACAAATTTAAAAAATGAAGAATGTTTCTATGAACAGATGGTGACCCATTTTTCCAACCATGCCATCAACAGCTCGGATCTGAAAAGAAGACAAGAGGATCTCCCCTCCCCAAATCAGATCAAACAATTAAACGCATGATGGAAAAAAGGAAGTTAAGAACATGCAGTTCATTCTCGAATCATGTGAACAAACCATATCAGAAAAATAAGAATTATTCAGAAACCTGACCCAAATAGACTTAGTCGGAAGTACCAATGAGGTACAATATCCAAACTTAATACTCAAATCCTTGTCCTTGACCAAACAAGCCTTCGATGAACAACTTAATATTTTACAGGGGTTGTCTTTAGAAAAAATTTACGGCATCCTTGAATATGGTGAATATGAGGTTGAGAAATGGCTAGTGGGCTATTCGACACACAATGAAGAAATTGAACAGGCTTTGCATAGTATTTTTGTGGATCTAAGGAAATTAGAAAACAAGTTTTTCGGCATAGAAATCCGGGATGAAATCAACGTGGCCCCCATGAGAAGCTACATTGAAGAATGGTTCCAATGGAGAATGGACAAGCTCATCTACGAAGGGCAACAACTGGTTGGCACAATTCCATTGGTCGTCGACGACAGCAACAAAAATGCATTGGCTTCATAGTAAGTCTATACTTATCGCATCTTGTTTTCTTTATCAATCCAGTTATTCTACCTCTTTAAATAGAAATCTCTAACCAAAGACTCATAACTTCCAATTTCTTCTTTTCAGGTCTTCCTCTCTACCGTCGCGCACTTCTTCTTTCTACAGTCCCATTTCTTGTACTTATTTCTTTTAGGATCGGCGGGAGCCCCAATCCCATTCTATATGACAAACGCATTTAAATTTCCATAAATATGGAACAGATTCCAGAAATATGTGACAGATATTATTAATTTTTGATAAATTTCAAAGAAAACTAATTCGGGAATGCTAATTTTTTTTTCCTTCAACTATGTTGGAGGAAATTGTGTTTATCATATTTGAATGTTTAATGTCTGTGATTCCTGGTCCTTTTTTCCAAGAGCCTTATTGCAAGGCATTATTAATTTTTGATAAATTTCAAAGAAAAATAATTCGGAAATGCTAAAAAAATTTCCTTCAACTATGTTGGATGTCAAGAAATTATGTTTATTATATTTGAATGTTTAATGTGTATGCTTCTTCGTCCTTTTTTCCAGGAACCTTTATTGCAAGTCATTCACACATAAATTTTCTAAGTCCCATGTTTCTCGTTCGCATATTAACCTTGGGGGTCATCTACAAGCCAAATGTCTTGTGGCTGGCATGTGACACACTGCCACAAGTCATCCTCTGCATGGATACCACCTGTACTTCAAGCTGCTTGCCACGTGTCTTTGCTCTGTCCTGCCATAGCAGTGCATTTATTCCAATTCCAACTTGACAGGGACTACGCTGCCATGCAGCACTTGTTTTGTATGTAACAAGCCAATACAAGGTTGTAAAATGTATGTGTCATGTTTTATTAATCATATATCTCATTTTGCAATTGCTTTATAGGCTAATCTAATAATTTTTTATATAGGCTAATTTAATAATTTTTTATGTCATCTTATATCGAACATTATTTTATAAATTAATCTAATTACGGTGTATAAAGGAATGAAAAAAATCATATATAAATTTCAATATTTTTAAAAATTATTTTATTTTTTCAAATAATTTTTTTTATAAGAAAATTGTAAAAACTTTTTAAAATTTACAAAATTATTACAAAATCAACAATGACTATATCCCCTACTTTGGAAAGTGTTCCTATTCGAATATTCCTATTCTAACAGGGTTTTATACTCTTCTTCCCTCTTTTAGAAATCATTTCGAAATATGTTCAGTTTTATAATGCATGTCATAATACCTATATTCTTTCTCTAGCACTCCTTATGTTTTTCAATTTTAGAAATCATTTCGAAATATGTTCAGTTTTATAATGCACGTCATAATCCCTAGATATTCTTTGGAAATCATTTCGAAATGCTAATAAAATATTTAATCCCAATATTTTTTAAGAAATCAGTTCAAAATATGCTCATATAATATTTAATCCCTATATTCTTTATCATGTCATATAGGATGACTGGACAGTGAAAAAATGTCAAAAGGCAGTCCTGCTCCCGTTAGAATACCACTAGTCTGTACATTGTTCGTGTCCGAAGACCATCGGCGTGAGGGGCAGATTCAATTTCTAATGATCTTTGGAGAGGTTCCTGATGTAACTTCATGAAAGGCACCAGCAATATGTCATTGTGGATGGTTTAAAGTCATATTGTTTTAATGAAGAGCAAGATATCCACGTCTGTTTCTCCCTGGTTTCTGTGGTACTAATTCCACCATTGTTTTCACTTGCCATTTATTCAACATCCAGAAAAGTGCGCCAACTTTTGTAGTGCTATGATTTAACGAGTCAGCATGCTGCTGGATACCACGTTCTCCATATTTCTCGTCAGATTCCTCTGTTCTCTCTCTCTATATATATAGATGATATAGATGATTAATCCTGTGCGATTAGGGTTTGGTTTTGTATGTGCGATTAGGGTTTGGTTTTGTTTGTTGGCCAGGCAGCTATAATCCTCTGAAAAATTCAATCTAGCAGCCATGGGCAAATACACACCCCACATAGTAATGCTTGCTGTTCAGTTTGCTAACGCTGCCTTCATTATTATTTCGAAGGCCGCGCTTAACAACGGCATGAGCCACTTTGTTTTGGTCGTTTACAGGCATGGAATTGCAACTCTTTTCTTAAGTCCTCTCGCTTACTTTCTACGGTAATTATCATAATCACCTCTCGATTCAATATTCTATGAAGAATCCAGTATCTTCAACACATCACTTTGTTCATGTTAGCCCATTTCCAGTCTATGAATTGCAATCTGATCTTTCTCGTTGTCGTTTTGAAGGAAGGAGGAGACATCTTTCACGTTTTACATTTTCTGCAGGATTTTCATTCTTGCTTTCGGGTATGTTATGATTTTATTCTCGCAGTTTCATTAAATTAGCAGTATCAATTTTAAATTATTGATTCCAAGCTCCAAGCGAAAATTTGCAGGACAGCAATTAGCCAAAACTTCTACTACGCAGGACTGATTTATACATCTCCAACCTTGGCAAGCGCGTTGGGCAACGCGTTGCCTGCAATGACTTTCGTAATGGCGGTTTTGTTCAGGTATAATTAGCTTTTTGAAATTTTCAGATGTAATTAATTGTAAATATAATATTAATATTTTATTTAGGTTTTAAGCTGTAAAGTAAGAAAATTTACAAACTATAAAAATTATTTTTAGTTTTTTATATGATAGTTAGAACTTTTTTTTATTTAAGGAAAATGTTTGTAAAAGTATACGAAAGAAAGTCAACATTCCCATCATTTTTGAAATTACCTTAATGTATTTTTAAGTAGCAATTGACGTTAATTATATACATGAAGAAAATAATATCAAAAGATATAAATCTTTTACCTATAAAAATATATCTTGTTATTATTAATAATAATAATAATCTATTTTTAAGGTCCAGGCACATCAAATTGGTGTATGAGATCTCTTTGTTTGTGGGACAAGGGACCCCCCTCCGCCAATTTGATTGGTAAAGTCTATGAAAGTCTACATACCCTACCCCTGTGACCTCTTAAGTAAAACTTAACTTTATTTAATTTTTATTTTAAATAATTAAAAGAAATTTTTTATTATAATAATAATTTATACATATTAAAAATGTAACAAAACATATATATATGGTTAGTTGGGATGAGACACCTTAAAAATCCATGTTAAAGGTTGGTGTGGTTAGCTCCAAGTAATTTTTTAAGTTTTATGTGTTTTTCATTAGGAAACTAATTGGGTTTAGTTTTGGTGGTTGGGAGGAATGATTGTTATCCTCCCCAGAAGAGAAATGAACTACAAAATAACTTTTTGTTTGAAGAGTATTGTAATTTCAAATCCAGAGGGGGTAGGGTATGTATACCTCCTTAGACTTTAGGAGTCAAATGGCTTGAGGGAGGGGATCTCTTGTCCCACAAACAAGGGGGTCTCATACACCAATTTGGTGTGGCTTGACAGTGACCTTAAAAATAGATTATTATTATTATTATTATATTATAGTGTTGAGAGTAGCGATGTGCTTTACAATTCAATATTAAATCATGGTAAATCCATCTTAAATTTGCATCATTAAACATTGAAAGGAGCAAATTTGTTAAAGTGTAAAATTTTTTATGTTTTAATTGTATACCCTGTGTTAATTCCTTTATACTAAATGATAAAAAGTTTACACTTACAAATTTGATTCCTTTTTTTATTTAAAAAAATTCAAGTTTAAGATAAATATAAAATAATATAATTACATTAAGAAAAATATATATATATTCATATATAATTTAAGTGTGCTTAATTATTAACAATATTTATTTGTTATTAAAAATTATTAATTAAAATCTATAATTACAACTTAAAATTTAATTAGAACTATATCATAATAAAATAAATTCATATAAATTATTTAGAATTATCTAAATCATATATAAACTAATCAATATCAATATTTAATCAAGTGTTTTTATTTTAAATTCATGCTTAATTTATTACTTTTATTTTATTTATAAGGTAATGTGGGTCTAATGGTTAAGAATGTGTGTTTCTTCCTAAAAAAATTACAAGTTTAAATTTTATATATTAATTTCTTCAATATGAAAACTTTTATAAATTTTTAATATTATAATATATATTTATTTAATTTTTTTATTTAAAAAATTATATAAATATTTTTATAAATTTATATCATCACTTAAAAAAATATTAAAAATAAAAGTAAATAATGAGTAATAAAAACTTCACCTATATTAAGTAATGAAAATTTTAGATAAATGGACCAATTACACCATATTTTGATTTGGATCTTTATTTTTATATTTCCTTATTTTTTCTTTTAAAGGTAATCTATGAGTAATGAAGACTTCACCTATATTAACCAATTATATATTTTTTTGAAAATAAAAATTTTATTTTGTTAAATTTGGTTAATCTTCATTATATTTAAAAATATATATTTATTATAAAAAAATTATAAAAAATAAAAATTAGTGAAGAGAATTAGGTTAATTGGTCTAAAGTAGTAAGATAAGAGTTTATGATAATAATTGTTGTTGGAAAAGAAGTTTATTAAAATATTAGGTTCATATAATAATAATAATAATAATCTATTTTTAAGGTTAGGGCCAAGCCACACCAAATTGGTGTATGAGACCCCTATGTAAGTACTGGTAAAGTTTATAGAGGTATATATACCCTACTCCTATAGAGGTATATATACCCTACTCCCTCTGGCTGTATTTTTTAATCTACTTTTAAGGTCACAAACCAGACACTAAATTGGTGTATGAGATCTCTTGTTTGTGGGACAAGGGACCCCTCTACAGAGGTATAGATACCCTACTCCTCTCTGGATTTGAACTTGTCAAAGAAAGAAATTTTTCACACCTTACTTCATCTTGATTTGAACTAATCTCTTAAGAATAAATCCATATTTTTAACCACTAGATCCACTGGGAACTTATGCAGTAAAAAAATATTTCAATATTTGATATTAAAAAATTATTCTGTGGAATGAATTCAGGTTGGAGAAATTTCATATTAGAAGTTTGCAAGGCCAGGCCAAATTGTTTGGTGTCCTGGTTTGCATAGGCGGATCATTGATGGTGGCCTTATACAAGGGTCCTGTTATACCAATGCTTTGGTATCCTCGCGGCCATGCGCAAGCCCCTCATAACAGTCAAGATGACACCCGTACTTTGAAGATCAAAGGTTCTCTCTTCTTATTCGTCAGTTTCACAACCAGGTCGTTAGGGTTTATTCTACAGGTTTTCAACTCTAACCTTAGCTTTGATATATTCAAAATTGTATGAAATTTTCATGACGCCTTCTACAGCCTCCAAATTTAATATAAAATCTGATTTGATTTGCAGGCTATTATTGCAAATCTGTATCCAGCTGAACTGTCCATTACAACTCTCATGTGCTTGCTGGCCACGGTGCAATCAGCTGCGATAGCGTTAGTTTTTGAACGAAACTCTGCAGCATGGGCGCTCAAGTGGGACATCCAATTGTTCAGTGTGGTCTATTCTGTATGTGTCAACACTCAACATATATGTTAATTCATTTTAGATATTTCTCTTCCCAATGTTTTGAACTTCCTTTATGCCCTTCATACTTTTCTATCATGCAGGGAATTGTGCTTTCAGGCGTTGTATACTACATGCAGACCTGGTGTATTAGCAGGAGAGGGCCGGTCTTTGCATCCATGTTCAATCCTGTTTTGCTCATAATAGTCTCCATTTTGTCATTTTTCATTTTCTCTGAACGTCTTCATTTGGGAATGTGAGCAAGCAGGAATATGTTCCAACGAATTTACAAGATTGTACAGAACATTAAGAAAATTTATTATATTTAATTTCAGAAGGGTCCATTGTGCATGACAAATCCTTCAGAGTTCTGCAACATAGTATTCATATACTCACTTTTACCATTGATTTTCCTGCAGTGCTCTGGGAGGAGTTTTGGTTGTGGCGGGTCTTTATACACTGCTTTGGGGAAAGAAGAATGACGTGCAGGAAGATATGAGTAAGATCATGTTGCCGCCTGTAAACTCCATTAACGAATCAGCACAGTCTGCTCCAGTGAAATCAGAGGCAAATATGAATATAGCGGCATTGGCATTGGCATAGTCTGTTATAATACAAGGTCCGATACGGATTCATCATATAATAACGTACTCAGCCATTATACTGTTATGGCCCCTTATTGTTTCTCTCAAATACTGGTAAGCCATATATACGCTCCTGGTTATATACCCAGTTAGAATGTAATTATCATGATAACCATACTCTTGTTATCCAATCGGGGTTTCATTAAAGGCTCCTCTTGAAATATTGTATACCATACAGAAAATCACCATGGCCTTAGCTGCGACCTCCACCTGGGTTACCTCAGCAGATGTAGCGTCCGATGTCTTTCCTTGTTAAATTGTAAATACTGTGTTAACGTTGTTGTCAATACTTTATAGGTATATTTTAATGTGAACAATGTATTTCTAATATTTTCAGGAAAATCTGGTTATCTGTTATAATCTTTTTATATAATACTTTTAAACGATGTGCATATATAAATCTCTAAAATGTGACATATTTTTCAGTTTTAAATGATATGTATATATAAATCTCTATTTTAATATTTTTCAGTTTTTAATGACATCTGAATCTTTCAATCATAATAGTATGTACATTTTTAATGTTAATGATTTAAGTTGACAGTAATAAAAGAGCTTAGAATTTTATAATTTTTGGTATAAAATAACTACAAGATAGATCAAGAGGACAGGTTAAATATGTACAATTTTAATGTTAATGATTTAAGTTGACCGTAATAAAAAAGCTTAGAATTTTATAATTTTTGGTATAAAATAACTATAAGATAGATAAAGAGAACAGGTTAGTAATAGTAAAAGAAGAAACTAAAAATTAAATCACAAATTAAAACAACTTACATCATAAATGGAACATAAAAATAATTTCATAATTGTTAAAGTTAATTTTAAAAGGGTCATAAATATTTATAAATGAAGATATGGTTCCATGAAAATTTATAAATGAAGACATAGTTTCATAAGATCAAAGCAAATTAAGAAAGGAAAATCAAAAATATAAGAAAAGTAAAATGAACAATAATTAAAAACCAAAAATCTATTATTAGAAATAGAGACTAAAATAATAATAATAAATAAATAAAATTTTGAAACACATAAATAAAATTCTAAAGAATTTTAAATAATATCTCACCTTCTAAAATTACAATAAACCAATTCAATCTTAATGAAAGTTAATCATCATTATATATAAATAGATATATAATTTTTATTGAAGATATTTTTATTTCTATTTATTACCATACATTATTATTATTATTATTTACTATTATAATTTTTTTTAAATGATATATAATAATATGGTTAATTTATTTGATATCATTTCTAGAATATTAAAAAATAAAATTATTTTTTCAAAAGCAAAGTTACATAAATAATTTGGATTTATAAATTTAAAATTGTTTAAAAATCAAATAAAAACATATTATTTTACTATTATATATGTGTAATTATACACTTTTTAAATTATATTAAAATAAATAAATAAAATATAACAATTTTTAATTATTTAAATTATTTATTTATATATTTTAATTTGAAATATATATATTTTTAAAATTTAATATTATATTTAAATAGAATATTAAATAATTTAAATAACTATGATGTACTTTACTATCTATTTAACAAATAAAAGGAATTAGATGTAATATTTTTCAAAATATCTCTCTATAGGAAATGGGGTGTCAATTTCATTTGGTTTGTTGAAATTTTGGTCCTAAAAAGTTAGGAAAAGGAGTTAACTTACTTCCCTTACAGTAAATTAAGGGTGGAGCAAGTTAGGAGGAAAATTTCTTATTTTCAACATATTTTGTATGAAAGTTTTTGTAAATTCACTCTCTTTAAGATGTTTTAATCTAATTACTATTTTTTTCGTGGAGGTTATGAGCATTAATTTGATTTTAGCAATATTCGTTTTTTTTTTAAGTTTATAATGTTGGTAAATTAATTTTGGTTGTGGAAAGGATTAATAAGATTTTTATAGTTTTTCAGTTTTAACTATTTAATTTGTTTTCCAAGGTCTATGGTGCCCACACTCATATTAAAAGAAATCACACGAGTTTGTCCTTATTCAATTTGAATAATTTATGTTTATATCCTAAATATCTAATCATGGCTTTAGACTTCGTAGATGTATTGTTAATGTTACTATAACTATGGGAGGTATTAACCTCCACGTGTAACCTTTGACTAGAATGGAATATTCTAGAAGCAAGGGAAACCCTAAAGAGATGTGTGAAAATCCTAGAAGACAAGTCGACCTAGCAGAATAAACAATAATAGAATATTATCTTCCAAAAAGACATGTCGGATCCACACGAAAAAGATAAACATAAAATATAATTACCAGAAAGTCAGGTAGACCCAGCTAGAAAAGTCACTAGACAGATTAATATAAATAGAGGACGTTTTATCTCATTTGAACACCTAGTCAAAGCGCAAGTCTTGTGGAGATGTGCAACTGCAAGGAGAAATAAGGGTGTATGGTCATCTCTTGGTCTTGGTCTCTATCTCTCTAGAATTATTGGTGATATTCTTGGTGACATTCTTGTTGATATTCTTGGTCATACTCTTGGTGATATTCTTGCTAAGTATGGCACAAGTTTGAGAGAGTAGTGCAACTGCAGTTGTTGCAGTTGTGTATGGTACTTGTTTTGTGGATATAGAGACTCTCTCTCTCTTGTGTGCTACCCTTGGAGAAGGAGTGCTCTACTTGTCTTGAGTTGTTGTTGTAGTTAGCAACTAGGGTTTATCTGTTGGTTCTAGTATGGCTTTCCGAAATAATTTTGTCGAAGGTTAAAGGTGCTCGAGGGTGGTTGTGTGCTTATGGTTGGGTGACAATATTGTGATATTGTCTATGGTAAAATGAGCACATCAATATTCTAACAGGTTATGGGCCCACACTATCTTCGGACAATCTAACCACTGGAAGGTAGATTGGGAAGATTTGCTCAGTTGCAATGAAAGTTTTGTTGCAGCAAAGAAACCCTAACCCTCGTGTTAAGGCACCTCAAGTGAAGTGCTTGAAAGAATTCATGGATAAATTAGTGTGCCCTATCCTAGCACACCTTCTCGTACTCTCCACAATCCAAGACGTCAAGTTTGGAATTTTGGTTAAAGTCAATGCTTGACCAAGTCAAAATATAAGGTTGACCAGTCAAAATTCAAAATGGAAGGCAGTTAGGAAGACAAAATACCTAGCATGAAGAAATTATATGTTGTTCCCAAGAGAAATGTACTGAAAGGAACATTATGATGTTTACCAATCCTCTAGCAGCTAAACCTCTGGTCCAGCAAAGTCATTCTAAGGTTTACCATCACAGTTGGGTAACAAAGGTATGTACCTATACATGTTCTTTTAATTTGTATTATTAGCATGAGTGTGTTTGTAGGGAATGTACAAGGGATATTGTCCAGAGCAATGATCTTGGATTCAATGCATTCAGAAGATCAACACACTCTCTAGGTTTGACTTGATATATCTCTCGTTGTTATGGCATTATGAAAATTCTAGTCAAAGTTATAAGTTGACTTTAGTCAAGATCTTATAAGGTTGAGATCATATCGTCTAACTCAGTTTTCTGTCAAGAAAATATATTGTTTTAAGTATAAGGGACGGGTCGGAAAGGATACTTGTCTCAGAAGAAAAGCAATCCAAGTGGAACAATAGAAAGACTCCACGTTTGAACATCAAGTTTGACATCTTTATTATTGTCACTTAAGTGAGTATTGATAATTACTTAGTAGCTTATACTACTTAGTGTACTTATTTGCAAATATGAACTAACACCTCCTCTAGAAGATATTTCTTGTTCTTGTTCTCAGACAATATCATCTTAGTAATGCTACCAAGAAACTATCCTTCATATAAAAGATGTTGTATAGGAAAAAAATTGTTTGTGTTGTCTGAGGAAAGTTATTTCATTAAGGATATCATGAAGATGTCTTTCTAGGCTTATAGCAATTGCCTCTATCCTTGTCCTTATTCTTGTTTCAATTTCCTATCATAAACATGTTTTCTTAGATCTTTCTTTTGCTTCTTGTCTTGTTTCAGGAATGTATCCTTGTGAAATATGTTGACAAACTTTTGATGAACAATGTTTGTGAAAGTTGTCATAGAAGAAGTTTATAAGGATGACACAATGCTTGCAACAATTGCCAGATGGACAATAATCAGAACCGATAGAAACTAACTTAAAGAGACTCAGAGGAAGTTAGACTCGGAGGAAGTCAATAATCAAAAGAAAACTAGAAAGGGCTTGTGACACTTTGAAGAAATCAAAGAGAGATGCAGCAGACGGACGCATTGACTCTCTCAGATAGAGGGAATTGATTGAAAAATTCCAAAAGCATGCTATCTCAGAATAAAAACAAGGAAGTTCTATATATTTCTCATTCAGGCATGAAGTCAGGATAAGGAGGGAGCTAATCCCCAATGATATGATCCATTTAAGAATCTGTGAATACTATGAAGTATCTGTCCATGTTCTTCATTGGAAGTAGAAACCATGATAAGTAGCATGTGTTCAGCTTGACTCTAGAAGAAGTCTTATTCGAAAAGAAGCCTTGAACATCCTTGGTTGTCCATCTACATTTATGTTCCTATGGCGAAAGGAAGAATTTGGAACCTTCAGGAAGGAAGGGCATGGAATCTATAGAAGATTCCATGGACTCCAGCATTGAAAAGAAACATGAGGAAGAACATGAAGATTCCAAGAAAAGAAAGAAAATCCAGAACAAAAAAATTGAACCGGTTACTATATCAAAAATCATAATACTACCAACATGATTTGAATCCACTAGAAGCAGTCAAGCAGAAGGAATGGAAGGAAGTTGTGATGAAGAACAATGTGTGTGGGAAATTTTGAAAAATACTTATAAATGGAAGCATTGATAGATACAAGGCGAGATTCAAGGCTAGATGGTTCTCCCAGAAGGACGGAGAAGACTATGATGACAGTTTTTTCCAGTAACCAGATATACCTCTACCTGAGCCATTATATCTCTTGCAGTATCCATGGGTTGGAGTTTACATTAGATGGATGTAAAGACTATTCTTATCAACAGAATAATTGAAGAAGAAGGATATGTAGAGAAACCTCAAGGTTTTGAGGTATACTAGAAAGAGACCCATGTATTCAAATGGAATAAGACCTTGTATGGATTCAAGAAACTTGGTGCAGAGCCTCTCATGTATAGTAGAAGCGTGGTGAAAACTTCCTATGACAGAGGAAGTGTATCAGAAGTCCGAGATAATGGATTG
Source organism: Picea engelmannii (assembly GCA_009831015.1). NCBI lineage: Eukaryota > Viridiplantae > Streptophyta > Pinopsida > Pinales > Pinaceae > Picea > Picea engelmannii. Next base: position 108,324 of record ML806080.1, read on the forward strand.
CAAATCCATGGAAAACTCCCATGATGACAAATCTAAAGAAGTTGAAAGACTCTGATCCAGTAGACCCGTCCCTGTATTGAAAATTGAATGGCTCGTTGATGTATTTGGAAAACACTCACTCGAATATTTTCTTTGTTGTGAAAATAGTTCTAGGTGGAACCTAGCCATGAGAATTGAAAAATTGCAAAGCATGCCTTGAAATGTCTTTGTGGAGTGTTTGAGCATGATATACAACTGCATGGATTTATTGATTCAGATTGGGCAGGGAGTGCAGATAAAAGAAGAAGTGCTTCTTGGATATTTTTCAATTTGAGATTTGCCACGATATCATGGGTTAGCAGGAAACAAAATTTTGTTTCACTTGGCACTGCAAAAGAATAATATATTTCAACTTGTGATGCTTGTACAGAAGTAGTGTGGATCTGTGAGCCGACTTCTGGACTGTTTGATCAGGTGTTGGATTCAACCGTGATATATTGTGATAACCAGAGCTGTGTGAAGCTCTCAGAGAATCTAGGGTTCCATGACATGTTGAAGCACATTGAGATCAAGTACTATTTTCTTTATGATAAAGTTCAGGAAGGAGAAATGAAACGCCATTATATCTCCACATATGAGCAGGTAGAAGATATTTTGACAAAGCCTTTGTCCAGAATAAATTTTGTGTACTTAAGGGACAAACTAGGACTCTTGGATATGACTTCCTTATTGGAAAGAGAATTTATTACTCCCATGTTGGGAGGGATCATTGATAGCTTATTGATATAAGGACAGACATATTCCAATTTGGAAAATGGTCCAGGTTTGGCAGTCACTTTCCAGTCCAGAAAGTGGTCCAATATTTCTAACAGACAATCATTTTCCAGTTCGAAAAATGGTCCAATAGAATTTTGATGTACCATATACGGTTATTCCCCTTGTGTCCGTTGTGGTGGAATGGTCTAGGACAGTCATTCTCCTTGATGGTCACTCTAAGGAGTGGTCAAGCAGAATGGTCTGCCTCTCTGAGCAGTCATTCTTTCGAAGTTCACAGTTGTGAGCAGTTTTGAAGAATGGTCCATTATAGGAAGTCGGTGCAGGACATATGATCCAGAATCGGATCCAGGAGGCTCCACAAGTCAAGAAAAGGCTCAAAATGAAAGTTCTCAAAATTGAATAAAACCAATTCCATTGAGACCGCCTCGTCACGCTGATTCCAACCATATATTTACTTTCTCAAACAGACGATGTATGAGAGATTTATCACACTCTAACTGTTTTCCCAAAGAGGGAAAAAGTCAATGTTGATGTCAGCATGACATCATCATGATGACGTAACATTGAGACATGTGGCAGCACAACAGCAGTTTGATTGGGCTGAGGGTAGATCCACTCAGATGTTGACAAGTGGCAACTTTCAAGAAAATGAAGAGGTGCCACATGGCCCTGACGTGGGTTGCCACGTGGCACCCTATCATTGGATGGAAGTTTAAAAGTTTTTGGGGCTCATGGGATTTGAACCCATGACCTATTTCTATAGAAAATCTTTGGGAGAGGTCCAATGGCCAATGTGCCAAATACGTTTTTGGTGTTTTAAACCCACCATATATTATTTATTGTAAGGTATAAAGTGTATGGGGTGGAAGGGGGTTGGGGCTAAGCCCCAGCCCACGGTTTGATCGTAACCTGTGACCACAATGCATCGGGCGCGGGTGCCTTTCCTTAACCACCAGAGTGGGCCTTTTAGGCACATGTTGACCAAATATCATGGGCTGGAACTAAGGGTATAGGTACAACCCAAGGGCACAGTCCTATCCCCATAACACATATGACCAATGATTTCGGAAAAGGGGCCAGCGCGCAACCCTTTGGGCTAACACTTGGCCACCTAGACACCATATGCCCTTAATATGGAGTGTGCATCGAGCCTTAGGGATATTTTTTGAATTTGGTTGCATAAAGTGGGTTTTGACCATATTATATGGATTTTTAATTGATTTTATGATTGTTTTTGGAGGATTTGGCCCATTTTTGGGGGATATTCAGCCCTTTTTGAGGCCAGATCTTGGGAGGAAGTTGGGGGATGATAAACAACTTCAGATATATATATATATATCAGGCCTTATTGAGGCCATGGAGGAGATTCAGAGTAGAGTTATGCTGAAGGAAATCCAAGCCAAAGCCATTTTTATGCACGGAATCTATTGAGGAGCACACCTTTGCAGGCCATTTTTGGGAGCTTCGGTCATCCATTTTGAGTGTCGTTTCTTATGTTGGGTTCTAGAGATCTGGGAGAACAAGACTAGATATGTCCTGTAGCCTTTTTTCACTGTTGTGATGTACTTATTAAGCTTTGAACAGAAATAAGAAAACCTCACCCATTGAGACAAAGGCCCGGAGACATAGGCAAGATTGTCGAACTCCATTATCACATTGGTATTATGATTTGCTAATGTTTATTGTTTCATTTCAATCATGTACATCTTTATATGGCTGTGAAATATTCTCATATATTCTTCATCTTTCATTAAGCTTCCTAATTGGTTAATCAAAACATGCTTAATAACTCAACCATAGTCGTGTAAAAGATCTTTTCGGATCAAGTGGTATTAGAGATAGTTGACATTTGGATTTGATTTTTGCATGTTAACCAAGGAAAATCTACTTCATGGTGAAGGCAAGATTGTTGAAGAGAATCCATTGATTGGGTTGAGAAAGAGAACTTCTCGCAGTGAGAAGATGGCTTTGGAAGAGGGACTTTCTCAGGATGAGAAAGAGTTTTGAAAAAATTTCTTCGCCATGTCGGAGATGATGAAAGTTTTGTACGAGGATTACTTGGAATGGAAAAGACCAAATCTAAGTGAATCTTCAAAGGGAAAAAGTGAAGAAGGAGATGATCCTCCTCAGATTCCTCCTTCACCTCCATCATCACCTCCTTCTTCTCCTTCTTCAAGTTCAAGTTCTAAATCCAATGCAAAGAAACATGTTCATAAACATAAGAATGAAATGTCATTATTAAAACTTGATGTTAAATTTGAATTACCCATATATGATGGTGAAGTTAATGCAGAGATACTTGACAATTGGTTCAGAGTGATGGAGGTCTATTGTAGTGTGCAACAGATCAAGGATGAGGCCACACAAATCAAGTTGGCATCATTGAGACTTGCAGGCACAACTCTTATCTGGTGGTAAAGTAAGTTGCAAAATGGAACAAAAAAAGTGGGTAATGTATTTCCATCATGGCAAAGTTTCATTTTTGCACTTAGGAAACAATTATATCCTTTGGGTTATAAAGAAAAAACATTAACTGAATGGCAAGCTTTAAAACTAAGAAAAGGACAAACAGTGCAAGAATACATCGATTGTTTTCATAAAATGGCTTTGATGTTATATATCCCTTTACATACATAGAAAATCCTTATGAATTATATAGGAGGTTTACCTACACACATTAGAAATGTTGTATTCGTGTTTGGACCAACTAATCTTGATGAGGTTTATTTTCAAGTAGCATACATTTAAGCAGGGAAAGCAAGTGTATCAGGGGAATCGTCTTCAAGGAAAAAGGACAACAGGAAGTGTCATGGAAAGAAGTCAAACTCAGTGGTGAGAAAGGAATAGAGGCCCTCTTGCAAGCATTGCAAGAAAGAGGGGAATGATGAGGACCATTGTTGGTAGTTGCATCTCGAGAAGAGGCCAAAGTGGTTCAAGGAAAAGAAAGGGAGGGAAATAGTTGCAGCGACAACACGACCCACAGACTTGGGATCAAATTCAGGTGACGAATCTAAGGTCTCGTTGGTTGGTATGACAGGTAAAATTAGTGAAGGAATTGATTGTAGAAGTAACTTGTTTCATATAAGGGTTATCATGCAACACACTAAGGTGGATACATTAATCGACAATGGATCTAAATCTAACCTAATCTCAGAAGAATTGGCTAAGCAATTGGGGTTAAAAAACAAGTACATCATAAGCCATACACACTTAAATGGATAAGCAATCATCATCAAATGCACATAACCAAACAGTGCACATTAAAATTTGTTATTTCATCTAAGTATGTAGACGAGGTAACATGTGATGTTGTGCCACTAAGAGAATGTGGAATGGTCTTAGGTAGTCCATACTTATATGATCGTAAAGAATTCTTCTATGGGATAAAGAATCAATATCAATTAACCAAAGCAGGTCAAGATTATGTGGTTCATGCTCATCATGTTAAGGCCAATAAAACACTTCAAACTATGGAACAATTAAAGAAGACAGTTCAAGCAAGCAACAAACCAATAATTGTTTCAAATGAAGGATCGATCTTCAGCAAGAACAGGAGATGATTGTTGAATGGAAAATCAATCATAGTTTGCTTCAAGATAAACTCATGTTGTGCAAATATTACAAGTATATCAGCTCATTTGCAGTCATGTTTTTTATGCTATCATTAGTAATGTTGTCTACATGGATGATAGTGGCTTCAGTAAAATGTGATAGGGTTCAAATGGCTAACAATATGTTGTCAGTTTTCATGATTGTGTTACAGTTGATCTTGATGAGATAGGTGCATAGGACGGACAAGTCGGGTGGCCTATCCTGAGCTTTTTGACTATTCAGTAACCTTTTGGGGACCAAAAGGTCCTTAGTGGGGAGATGTGATTCAGAATCAGATCCAGGAGGCTCCCCAGGTCCAGAAAAGGATAAAAAATTAAAGTTCTCTGAATTGAATGAAACCAATTCCATTTCGACCAACTCGTCGTGCTGATTCTAGACATATATTTACTTTCTCAAACGGACGTTGTATGCGATATTTATCACACTCTGACCATTTTCCCAAATAGGTAAAAAGTCAACATGCAAAAAAGTCAATGTTGACGTCAACATGACATCATCATGCTGAAGTAGCATTGAGACATGTGGAAAAACAATAGTAGTTTGACTGGGCAGAGGGCAGATCCACTCATATGTTGATAAGTGGCAACTTTCATGCAAAGGAAGAGGTTCCATGTGGCACCCTGTCATTGGATAGCAGTTTAAAAGTTTTTGGGGCTCATGGGATTCGATCCCATGACCTATTTCTAGAGAAAATATTTGGGAGAGGTCCAATGGCCAACGCGTCAACTATGTGTTTGGGTTTAAAACCCACTATATATTATGTATTGCAAGGTATAAAGTGTATCGGGTGGAAGGGGGCTGGGGCTAAACCCCAGCCCACAGTTTGATCGCAACCTATGACCACAATGCATCAGGTGTGGGCACCTTTCCTTAACCACCAGCTTGCACCTTTTAGGAACCTATTCACCAAATATCACGGGGCTGGAACCAAGGGTATAGGCGCACCCCAAGGGCATGGTCTTATCCCCATAACACATATGACCAATGATTTTGGAAAAGGGGCCAGCGCGCGCCCAACCTTTGGGCTATTTTTTGAATTTGGTTGCATAAAGTGGGTTTTGACCATATTATATGGATTTTTAATTGATTTTATGACTGCTTTTTGAGGATTTGGCCGATTTTGGGGGGATATTGGGCACTTTTTGAGTCCAGATCTTGGGAGGAAGTTGGGAGATGATAATGAACTTCAGATATATATAAACTAGGCCTTATTGAGGCCATGGAGGAGATTCAGAGCAGATTTACGTTGAAGGAAATCCAAGCCAAATCCATTTTTATGCACGGAAGTTGTTGAGGAGTGCACCTTTGCGGGCCATTTCTAGGAGCTCCGGTCATCCATTTTTAGTGTCATTTCTTCTGTTGGGTTCTAGAGATCTAGGATAACAAGACCAGATTAGTCTTGTATCCTTTTAGCACTACTATGATGTACTTATTGATATTTGAACAGAAATAATAAAACCTCACCCATTGAGACAAAGGCCTGGAGATGTAGGTGATATTGTCGAACTCCATTATCACATTGGTGTTATGGTTTGTTGTTGTTTATTGCTTCATTTCAGTTATGTCCATGTTTATATGGCTGTGAAATATTCTCATATCTTCTTTCTCTTTCATTAAGCTTCCTAATTGGTTAATCAAAACATGCTTAATAACTCAGCCATAATCGTGTAAAAGATCTTTTCGAATCAACAGTCATTTTCGTAGGAAATGGTCCAGACAGTCATTCCCTAGGGAAGATTCATTCTCTTTAGGTTTCACTATGATCAGTGCCAGAAGAATGGCCTCGTTAGGTTGAATGTTCCAGGTTCAGCAATTAGGGATAGTCATTCCCTAGGGAAGACTCATTCTCTCCAGGCTGCACTGTGATTAGTGTCAGAAGAATGGCCTAGTTAGGTGGATGGTCCAGGTTCAAAAATCAAGGAAAGATATTATTTTATGCTTAAGAAGAATAGTCCAGATAGCCTATGGTTGATGTTTAACTTTCTGAGGGAATATTCTCTTCCAAATCTCACAGTTGTGAGTGGAAGAATGGCTCAAATGACTCATTTTGTATCATGATATTGTTTATGCAGGTTGATATCAGATGATATGATTGTTGTGGATACTGTGTGTCTCTCGATAATAGTTTTATGCTATGATGATGCTACCGATTGAATGGTCTATTTGTTCTCAAGACCATTGCCTTTAATATTTTCTTCCGGAAAGACAAGTCGGCTCCACAGGAAAAAGATAAACAGAAAATATAATTACCAGAAATTCAGGTTGGCCTAGCCAGAAAGTCACTAGACATATTAATATAAATAGAGGATGTTTTAGCTCATTTGAACACCCAACCAAAGCACAAGTCTTGTGGAGAGTTGCAGTTGCAACTGCAAGGAGGAATAAGGGTGTATGGTCATCTCTTAGTCTTAGTCTCTCTCTCTAGCATTCTTGGTGATATTCTTGGCGACATTCTTGGTGATATTCTTGGTGATACTCTTGGTGATATTCTTTCTAAGTATGACACAAGTTTGAGAGAGTAGTGCAGTTGTAGTTGCTGCAATTGTGTATGGTACTTGTTATGTGGATATAGAGACTCTCTCTCTCTTGTGTTCTACCCTCAGAGAAGGAGCGTTCTACTTGTCTTGATTTGTTGTTGTAGTTAGCAGCTAAGGTTTATCTGTTGGTTCTAGTATGGCTTTCCAGAATAATTATGTCAAAGGTTAAAGGTGCTCGAGGGTGGTTGTGTGCCTATGGTTGGGTGACAATACTGTGATATAGCCTATGGTAAAATGAGCACATCAATATTCTAACATGTACAACTAACTTCAATCAATAGAATCACTTAAGGAGTGTAAGGAGTATTGCATTTAATTTTGTACTTATAAGTTACAAAATGATTTTGGATTTGCTAAATTTTATTCCAAGTCTTATGAAAGACCTTGCAGCGATAACTTCATAGCCATACAAAAAAATTGAGATAAATAATATTTTAAAATTTATTTACGTTTAGTATCCAAATATAAGAGTTCATTATTTCGACACTTATTTTTAAGGCTTTCCAAGTGCGAATGATTCTCTTATCAACACTATGGTTACACTGCAAACGACAATTCAAATATATGGCAAAGTATTTGTAGGATTGAACGTCTTCCAGAATCTTATCACTACATAAAATTGTGGATCAAATTATTTTCTTATATTTAATTATCATTATTTTGGCCTTATTAATATTGATGCTAAGTTCATAATTTTTTTGAAATTTTTAGAGATATTTGAGTTGCTCATTAAAATCATTAATACTTTTTGCAAAAAAAACATTATCATCATCATATAAAATATGGATAATAGTGACTTCATTCCCATTAATACCAATACATCCCTTCTCTTCTAAAAGATAATCAATTTTATTGAAATATATATAAAAAAAAATGAAAGAAAAGAGAACCTTATTACCACCAATATTACAATTAATATCCATAAAATACTTATTATTACATATCATCTTAATAATATCATTTTCCTAAAGCCTAATTATGCAACACAAATATGAGGAATGCCTATTTCTTAGAGTGTATTTCATAGCATGGCTCCATGCACCATATCAAAGATTTTTTGAAAATCAACAAAATGAAAATGAGATTTTTTTTTTCTCTAAAATGTTCAACAAAAATAATAGCATGGCAAGGTGATCACATAGAATGTCCTTTTTTTTAATGTGTCTTTTATATTAGTTTTTATTTTAAAAATAAGTCAAATAACTTTCTTAAAAATAATATAATCATGATTATCTAATAATTAATCATTTTATTTAGATTTTTAGATGTGAAAATAAAAGCAATTTAGTTTTCACTGACTTTGTTAAGGAAGCTACCATGGTTTAAATGTCTTTTCAGACTTTGCTTCAAGCAAAGGCAAACAAATTGTTAAGGAAGTACCATGGTTTAAATGTCTTTTCAGACTCAAGCAAAGGAAAACAAATTGTTAAGGAAGCTACCATGGTTTAAATGTCTTTTCAATATCAAGCAAAGGCAAACAAATTGTTAAAGAGTTCCATTCATTTACTTAATTCTTTAGGTTTTTACTTAATTCTCTAGTTTTTTTTTTTAAATGATATTAATCCTAAATTTTTAAGAAAATAAATTTCCATATATCTAAAATAATAATATTTAATTTTAAGAACATTTGTTTCCATACATCTAAAATAATATTTAATTTTATTAGACTCTCTACTCTTGCACTCACTAGAAACACTTCCGATATATGATTTATTTATTTTTTTATAATGGAGGTTATGCTAGAAGTTTTCAATAACGCTTTTTTAAACATATAAATAGATTGAAAGTGTAATTTTATGTAAATCTTCCATTCATTGTACCATTTTTCATATCATAATTAAATAACTGTGGTAAATCTTTGAAAAATTGCAAAGTTTTCTATTGTTAACAAAATATGATTTCATGCCTAATAATATCACAAAGAGATCACCTCTCTAATAAATTATTAATATCAAAACTCTAGTAATATTTTCTAAATTATATTATATTATTTTTTAAATTCTTAAACTATATATTATAATAAAAAATATAAGTATTTAAACATTTAATTTAAATAATAAATAATTATGAAAAAATTAATTAAATAACAATTTTAATTAAAAAATAAGTTGTGTCTAAACATTATACAAATGAATGTTTTTAGGTTATTTTTTCGAGGACATTTGCCCAAGATCCCTAGATTTGAGTGATAAAAGTTTTTCAACATGTTGAATTCATTTCTACATTCAAAACTGGATTTTAAACAACAAAAAATAGTGATTTTGTACAGATTTATGTGGCCTAATTACTGTGGAAAAAGCATTTCCTAATAAAATAATATGTACTAAGTGGAGTGTTGTATCTATTCAATATCGAAGTGAGCATGGATTCTTGCCTCTCCCCAGAAAGATAGCTGAATGAATGTCCTTCGAACGCTATCGAACGGTAAAGCGAGTCCTATCGGTCGTGAACGCACTAAACTTTCTTTCGTGGCATTTGTCAAGGGACTTTCCTAAGGAGACTTTGTAAGGAGGACATATGCCTCAAATAATATCGGCATATGCCTCTCCTCTGAAGAAAGATGAAATTGTCCATCTCTTAGGGGGATAAAATGGATGTGGGCGAGACCCCGTCCATTTTTCCCTCCCTACCCAATGAGAATTTAAGATAGCCTTCCACACCAACTAAGCACAAAAGGGGTGGTTCAAGATATCTCACACTCATTATAATGATTTGACCACTTATTTGTCCTTGCTGTAGGCATAGAGGGACTATAGTGATTGATAATTCGTTGACCTCATATTAGATTGTGCATTGGCCACAAATATTTCCATATTATCTATTATTCGAACCTGGGAAGTGAAAAAATCAATTTTTATATAATAGAAAGTACCATATTTGTCATGATTTGATTGGACAATGGATTGGAGGTCTTATTGTTGGTTTCGCTATTCCCAATGTTATATATGTTGGCATATCCAAAGTATTTGATCGTATATGGGCTTTTTTAATCATATATTTTCTTATGCATTGGTCGAAGGTGGATTAATGCTAGCATTAGTTCAAATGTTTTTTTTAGCATTTTCTGCTAGCTAGAATACATTCGTTGGCATATTACTATGTGTGATTTTTGGTTTATTGTTGCATGCTCCGAGAGAATAGGCCTGCCACGCTGCATTTTTTCTTAAATGTTTGCACATGGATATGCCCTTCGACGGTCCTGACAGTCTTATTTGTTTACCTAACAAGTCTATCAGTTTTAAATGTTTATTGTACAGATGCATTGCAATATAGTTCCGTTCAATTTTTTTGATGGTCATCATCACTACTTTAGTGGTCGATGCTTGTTCGTTGGTTCGTTCCATGATTCTTGTTCTTGTTTGATTCAACTTTGCAAAGTTGAGGTCCTGCAGTTGCAATTGGACCTCTTTTTGGTTGTTCACTAGTTTGTTTTTCTTCAACTTTGCAAGATGTTGGAGCTGTTCTTGCAGTTTGCAGTTTTTGGGGCTGAGCTCTTTTCATCCCTCGTTGACGGGTAAGTTTCACTGTTGTTGCTATTTTTCAATGGTGGGAGTCCCTGCCTCGAAATTCTGTTGCAAACCATATTTTTATGTGCTCTTAATTTATGTTTGTGGAAACCATGTGTCTTCATATATTGTCTGCCATGTCCATAGTTATTTCGAAAATTGCAATGCAGAGAGGTTTTCGAAAAGTAGTTCGGAGGTATCAGAAGAGGGAACCATCCGTTAGGGTGTAGATGTAGGGAATGCTTTTATTCTATGGGTCAAAAAATTACGTCCAACTATTGTCTTTCTCCTGTCCTTTCTATTTTGAAGAAATTTTCTGAGAAGCTTGTAGGATGCACACCATGAATAGGTTTAAATCGGTCTTTCTGTTGAGTAAATTTATGGTGTTATTTATTTGCGGTGTTTCTTCTGTTTGGTTCACTTTCTAGTGTGGGTTTGTTTTCTTCTCATCTGTTATGGGGACTAGGGGGGATTGAAGTTGACAAGAAGAAGGTTGAAAGATACATACGGGGATTTGTACCCAGTTCTGCGCTTGTAGTTTTCCTATTTTGGTTTCCTTTTTTTCTCCTAGTTTTATTTTTTTTCCCCCTTTTCTTTGTTTTCATGCAAATTGAAAGTATCTAACAAATAGCTTCAAAATCACAGTTCAAAAGATGAAAGAAGTAATATATGTTGAGTCGTATGAAATAGATACACAATCCATTATACATGACAGCATTGATGTGGTTTTTCATAGCAATGGCCTTTTTAGGTTGGATGCATTCTCGTATACTGTAGGGGATTTCCTTTTCGATACATTTCAGGTTCTACTGCATTTCCCTTATTCGTAGACCGAGTTGTGCAATGGATTGATAGACTATTTCTTGGGTTGTTTAAATAATGGTGACACTGAGGCATTGGAGTCCTATGAATATGAACTGGAATCTGATTTTCTTCAGCAGTTACATGGAATACATGATGTCGCTACTTATTTTTCAAAGATGCAGTTGTTTTCATCTCCAATTATGCCTGCACATGAGAGGGGACTTTGGGGAGATACATTTTGTATACGGTGGTTGTCTAACTGGCTCAATATATCAATTGGAATATGGTCATTGACAAGAAAAACAAGATATCTACTATTCAACAAAACTGCATCTAACAATCCATATTGTATCTTGTTCCATGATGCCAATGCTGTCAGTGGTCATTATGAACCACTTATGTACAGAAAATTTCCATATGAAATGTTGAAGGAGCTCATATTTACTTGTCCCTCATTTGCAGGGACCTTGAATTGCAGTGGAAATGGATTATGCATCACATAGATTGCCACGGTTTACAGTTGGCAACAAATGTTCTATCTAGCTATGGAGATAGTCTGTTCAATGCAATTTTTTGTTTGGTAGCAGTGGAGTTTGATGTGCAGTCATTGTGGCTTTACACTATACAGCCCTTTTGCAATGCAATTGGGTGCCTGCATCAGCACCTTTGGTCATATCTCGTAGAAAATATGTCGATAGTTGGAAGTTGGCAAGAATACCTTGTAAACATGGCACTGCCATATGAAAAAGGGAATGTGGAGGGTTGCAAATTATTTTTGAAATGGATGTCTATCATATTCAGAGTAAATATCCAGGTATGGTCGGCCCTTGCAGATGGCACTGTACATTCCTGGTCTACTGATTCAAATTACGATCAAACAATTGACATCCTCTCGTTGAAAACAGATACAACACATATCCATTATCAACCTTTTCTTGGACATATTAGTGGTTCAGGGTTGAATGTCCATGCCACCCAAACTGCATTGAATATGCATATGTGTGGCATTATTTTTAGTAAGAATGAAAGTCCTCTCGGTTGCAATATGGCCATACAGCGCTTGAAAAAAAAAACATGTGTGAAATTCATCACAGTTGTGATGAGGCCATACAGGGCCTAAACAAAAAATGTAGAATAAGTTATCACAACTTGAAAAAATTTATGCATAGAATTCGTCCCAGTTGTGATGAGGCCATACAGGCCTTAAGAAAAAAACGTAGACTAAGTTATCAAAACCTGATTCAAAGTGAAATTCATCTGAATTTCCATTAGGTCATCGTGCCCTTGGGCAAGAAACGTAGAGTAAGTTACCACAACTTGAAAAAGGTCATGCGCGAGAGAAAAAAAATACATTGTTATGCTTCCTTTTAGAGAGAAACTCACACATCACAATCTAAAGAAATTTGTTCCTGCACAACACAATAGAAACAGGTACGGTCGCATATCCTAGAATGGTCATGCAACTGTGACATTTGGTGGGCTAGAAGTAGCACCATGTACTACTACCAATGAAAACCAAGAAACAGTTTCTACCCATACTTCCCTGCGAAAGAAAAATGCAAGATAGACCTACCTGAAACAAAGTAAAGACACTCCTTCCATTGCATGTGCAATTTGTGAACAATTGAATATCTCAAAACACAGTAAGCCTTTCACGCCTAATTTGCAAGCAGAATACCTCCGCCTGACAATGCACAATAAACCATTTTCCAGTCACAAAATTTTTCTTCCATGCAAACGATCGCTTGAAAATGGAAAATTGTCGCAGTTTGCAACCCCTGACCAAATAAGATGTAATACACCACTACCAGATGTAAGTGCACTTACGGAACATGAGGAGAGACTTGTGTCTCTGTGAATTGCATTTGCACAAATCAGGCCTCAGGGCTATAAATGACCCCAGATGGGCTTAACAGGATCAATTATTAATGTCCCTGTTCAGCTATATGTTGTGCAAAAAGCCTTGCCACAATTCATTGGCGATACAATGAAAATTGTTGTCGCTATGAAAAGATGCTTGCGATACAAAAATGTCTATCAGACAGGCAAAGTGCATGTGCATGTTGTTATGAAATAATTAAAGGAATTATGTTCCAGGGCCTTGTACAAAGAACAAAACATTTGTATAAATGACAACTGGAATAGAGTTCTTGCAGAAGAGGATGCCAACTCTACAGACACTCTCGAAAATCCTAGTGAATTTGAAACAAGTGATGAATTGGAGAATGAAACACCTGCTGAGACATTGGTGCATGGATTAACTGATTCACAGTGCATTCATGACTTGCAAGACAAGATTTTCGAAATTGCACCTTCTGAGGGGCAGCGTCCACTTGGAATATTCAAGGACAAATTCGCTGAGGAAATGAACTTTCCAACACTCTTCTATGGAGATCCACGTGCCACTAAAATTATAGAATGATTCAATTATCATAAAATATTCTGATGGGAGCTGTTACATTCAAGCGGTTGCTTCTCCTGTCACATAACAAATTTGTTTTTCAAAACAATGTGCATAATAATAGAGAAATTTCTCTCCTACATGTGGGTCTGAATAAGAAAAGGCCAGTTACACGGTAGAAAGTTGTTAGCCAAGGATGTCAAGTACAAAGTAAACCTAGAAAAAATTATGAAATCTAATATTGGATACATAGATTTCGAAAACATTCGCACCTCTCCTGACTATTTGAAACAAAACAAAAAAAATATTTTTGCAATGATCTGACAATTGGGCCTGCCAACATTTTTCATGACATTTACAAGTGCAGAGCATTGCTAGGATCCATTGGTAGCTGTCATTTCTGAGCTACATAGGAACAGGAAACGTAAAAAAAAAAACGATACACTAGAAAATAATGACATTGACTACCTCATAAGAAAATACCCAGTGACATGTACTCGCTACTATAGACATAGAATAAATGCTTTGAGACAATTGATATGCCATGATCAAACGTTTTTCGGAAAAATATTGGACTACTTTTTTGTGATTGAATTCCAGAATAGGGGAAATGAACATGACCACGCATTGTTGTGGATAGAGGGTGCACCAATCTATGGAGATGATAACAATTCAAAGATCGAAAAATTTGTGGAGAAATACATAACATGCAACACAGATCATTTGGATACAGAACTTACCAAAGTCCATAGACATTATCATACACGAAGTTGTAGAAAACGAAAAAAACTTGCATTGCATATACAAATTTCTCGTGCTGCCAATGAGAGCTACAAGAATCATAGAGCCACTTAGTTTAGAGGACAATGTTGTTGTTGAGAAATATAAATCCTTGTTCAAATTTCTAGAACAAGGATAATTTGATGAGTTGACGAGCTTCAATGCCTTCTTGACAGAGCTAAATCTATCAGAATATGAGTACATCCAAGCCATACAATGTACGCTTAAGAAACCAACAGTTTTCCTTAAACGAAAACTTTCCCATATTTGGAACAACAGTTTCTCCAAGGACATGCCAGTTATGTGGAAAGAAAATACAAATTCTCAGTACGTGCTCAATGCATATGCTGCAGCATCGTATTGTACCTCATATATAACAAAGGTTGGAAAATCTATGACAAGTGAATTCATAAGAATATGCAAAGAACATGAAAGAAGTCATATTGATGCCATACAAATGATACGCACACTTGGCAACACATTGCTTAATATTCAAAAAATGTCTGCTCGGCAAGAAGTTTACATTGCACTTTCTCTACCCCTATCTTGTAGTTCAAGAAAATGTGTGTTCATAAACACATCTCCACTTGAAAAACGCACATTTGTGCTTAAACCATTGGTTTTTCTAGAACAAGAGCCTGGCAATTCAGAAGATGTGTTATGCCGCTCTATTGTTTATTATTACCTCCAGCGTCCTTCTCCTATTAGGCATATCTGCTTAGCAGAATTTGTATCACATTACAAAAAAAATGGTGCACCCATATCAAAAAGAAAAAAACCCTCTATGATACAGTTTGTCAAATACAATAAACATTGTGACTATGAAAACTATTGTAGAGAAAAATTATTGTTGTACGTTTTGTTCGATTAAAATGAAGAGACATTAAAACATAACTTATCTACATGGGAGGTTGCGTATGTTGCCTCTGAGACTATAGTGCACATCAATGAAGCTAGATTAACCTACAATGTTAACCCAACCTGAGGTGATCTAGAAATTGCAATTAATGAGCTAGAAAACCCTGATGATCCTGATGAGAGATTTAAAAACTGAAAAACAACCAGAACTCCTTCTGAGTCCTATGACTTACAAGCGTATTTGCCTCGTCCTCCAACAGGTGGAACTGAAAAACGTATCAATATTGGTTTTCAAGTCACAAAACTTCCTTTCCTAATTGAAAATAATGAATACCACAGAATAAGACATATGTTGAATCGAGAACAACAAACAATTCTAAAGAACATTGCTCTTAAAAAACGCTTGAACATGGACAGTCCTGTGCACTTGTTCCTTATAGGCGGAGCAGGAACATGCAAGAAATTCACAGTGAAAGAACTGTTCCAAATGCTTATATGAATCTATGATTCAAACAATTCCTCTGATCCTATGAAACCAAAGGGCCTAATAGTTGCATACACAAGAAAAGTTGCATATAATTCAGGTGGAACAACAGTCCACTCTTCATTTTTAATGCCTTTTAACAAGTCGCGGTTTCTTCCACTTAGCAAGGAAATGTTGGATACATTGTCTAATCTTTATGAGGAACTCCAAATTGTATTTATAGATGAAGCATCTTTGATTGGAAGTTGGTTCTTGTATTCCATTGACAACCAACTAAGAATCATAAAACATATGCAGACGAAATACCTTGGAAACATTGACATGATATTCTATGGGGATCTTTACTAGGCATAGCCCATCCAAGATTCTTTGATATTTGAACAACCTACCATTAAAATGGAAACAGTGACCCATGAATTTTGGAGAGACAATATTAAATGCTTTGAATTGCATACAACAATGCGCCAGATAGATGAAACATTCATTGCAATTCTGAATAGAATGCGGACAAACAACCAAACATATGATGACTTAACATATATCAATTTGAGGTGCTTGTGTTCTACACCAACAAACCCAATGTTCCCTTACCTGTTCTACATAAATAAGGATGTTGAAATGCATAATATCCACATGCTATCAGTCATGCATGGCGATGATATCAACATCAATTCAATTGACCTGGAAGAAGACAACCATGGACATGTTCCACGTCATGAACATACAACCACTTTACCTTTGCAGCTTGTCCTCAAATTTGAAATTTTGGTTGAAATATATGTCTGTAACTATGATTCACGAGATGGCTTGGTCAATGGTGTAGATAGAATACTCAAAGGCTATACGAAAATAGAAAAACTTGATGTCCTTTGGATTAAGTTCCATGAACCGCATATAGGCAAGCGACAAGCAAGCAAGTTGTCATATCTATATAATTCAAACACTGGAAGTGATTGGACACCTATTTTGTGAATATCAAAGCCAGTATCAACATTAGCAAAGACAAGTTGACTGAATATTCGAAAACAGTTTCTGATTAAACTTGCATGTGCACGTACAGTCAATAGATCACAAGGACTAACACTTGATAATGTTGCATTTCAGCCTGTTGGAATTTTGATACATGGACTTGGATACACAGCACTGTCCTATGTCAGAAGCATCGACTCCTTATATTTACTAAGTCCTCTTACAAAAGATAACTTCAAAGTGAAATAGAAAGTTGATATTGAAATGGAACGACTCAAGACCACCGCAAAATGGAAACTGCACTATTATTACCAATTCATACAAACAAATCCATCTGTATCAATTCTCTCGCTTAACACACGTAGCTTAAATGCACACATGGATGATATACTCAATGACTATGATACAATGCAATTCGATATTCTGTGCTTACAGTAAACATACATGGCATTATGCATGTAGAACAAACAATTCCCAAATCACAATTGCATATCAAGTTACATTACACATGGGGTGATGATATTGGTGAGAAAACATGTACCAATTTTGGACCATATACATATCGAAAAAAAGAATGTTGAGGTGGTGCTTGCAATTTTTTTTTCCATGAAACAGAAGTTGCAATACTGAATCTGTATGTTTCTCCCCATGCAGCATTCTCCAACATAGTAGATGTTATTTCCAATGCATTGGGCCATTTCCATCTGAACGGACCCATTGTACTGGAGACTTCAATATTGGCATGCTACAAAATAATGGAAGAACAAAAGAATTGTAAAACTACATGTGCAAATACAGTCTCCGCTTCCTTTTGAACAACACAATCCATCTGCAAAACGCACTTATTGACCATGTGTGGTCGAATGTGCCCATTTCTCAATACAATATGTTTATCTTAGACACATATTGTTATGATCACGATACAATTGGTATTGCACTTGAATTATGAGATATACATCAAACATATTGCAAAGTCATATTCCTATGTTTCAAAGCATATCTGTATAGCTTGTTGCAAAAAAAAAATTATCCAGCTTCTCAGTTTTCCCTGATTTCTACACATACTGGTCTGGCCACCATATAGTTGGTGTTGTGCTTGAAATATAAAATATACATTATGCAAAAAAAAAAAGGTACATCCTCCTAAAAACTATTTGTTACTATATTCATCTTATTCTATTTTTTTAGTATATGTACATAGTACTTGCCTTTTTCTTTACATGTTAACTTATGTTCATATCCCTTTTGTTTTGTACTTTTGTTCATAGAAACAAACAGGAAAACTAGACGCGGCAAAGAACTCCTAACCAGATATGTAGAGGAATCTGTGCAAAGGTGTGTTTTCTCCTGCCCTTGTTCCATATTAAACAGTTTTTCGTTTACTATGTTTGTATTTGTTGAGCTTGTTTGCAACTATGTTTTTTTTGTATTTGCACCTCCTTCGAAACTCCATATATTCCTCTACATTCACTTGTCTTCGTGTGTGTAATACATATTCAATATTGAGCTCACCAGTCCTAAAGTTCGTCTGTCAATTTGTATATCGCAGAACTCTAAATTGTGTTTGGAGGACATGGAATAATAGAAGTGCATTGTTGAGGCATCCAGTCCGCAATTTCGCTTGTCAATTTGTAGATCGCACAACTCTGGTTGCTATTTGCAAGACATGGAACATTAGAGGCCCAATTTAGAGCCCGCAAGCCAACAATTCTGCGATCCAAAAAAGTTGCTAAGTATATCGCACAACTCTGGGTGCTATTTGCAACACACGGAAAATCAGAAGCCCAATTTAGAGCCCGCCAACCCATAAGTCTGTGACCCAACAGAAGTGTAATGTTGATCCAGGCAACCTACAAGTCCACTTGTCAATTTGTATATCGTGCAACTATGGGTGCTATTTGCAGCACATGGAACATTAGAGCCCCAATTTACAGCCCGCAAGTCCGTGATGCAAAAAATGTGGCTAAGTATGGAATAAGGGATTTGTACATATTTACCATGTATTTCTCCTTTCTGGGAGCCCTCCAGCCGTGGAGTCCGTCTGTCAATTTGTATATCATGAAAATCACTAGAAGTACAATGTTGATTCATCCAGCCCGCAAGTTCGCTTGTCAATTTGTATTTTGTAGAGTTGTGGATGGTATTTGTAAGGCACAAAACAATAGAGGCCCTTTTTTGAGACCGCCAACCCGAGAACCCGCAATCCACAAAGTGGCCAAGTATGGAATGCGATATTCATACTTTCTCTATAAAATATCATGTCCATACTTTATAAAGGTACATATTTAGTTTTGCCTGGTTTCTACACATACTGGTCTGGTCACCACACAGTTGGTATTGCACATGAATTATGAGATATGCACTACAAGTCCAACTGATCCCCTTCGTTTCCTTAGCCGATTTTATGCCCACGAGTTCCTCACTACGCGTTATCGAACTGTCGTTCCCCGTGTTCCAAGTGTACATCTTGCATCCAAAACTTGGTCATCCATGTCTATGCTCGTGGGTTCCCAGACAACGGAGTGGAATATTTCATGTCCATCTAATCTTGCACCCAAACTTCGGTGATCTACAATTGGAGCCGAAATGGAAGCTTGCGACTCATTTGCTAATTTTCTTTAATTCAATTGTACAATATCAATATTTATTATTAATAATTTAGTACTTGAAAATAATGTTTTTAGATAATGTTAGCTATACAACATATATGTTATATGTTATACATCTAAACAAATGCAATCTTGAACCTTCCAGTATTGGAGTCCATCTGTCAATTTGTATATCACGGAACTCCCAGTGTTGCGTGGAGGACACGGAAAAATAGAAGTGCAATGTTGAGCAAGCAATCCCGAAGTCTACCGATTAATTTGTATATCGCGGAAGTGTGTGTGCTATTTGTAGTACATGGAACAATAGAGGCCCAATAGTTAGCCTGCCATCCCGAGAACCCACGATCCAAAAAGTGGCTAAGTATGGAATGAGGGATCCATACATGCTCTATAGAATATGATATCCATACTTTTAAAAAGTACATATTTAGTATGGATTACTCGTTCCTAAGAAAATTTCTAGCCCCAAAACTGGCAAATACACGTGTTCAGATTTCCACTTACTTTTATATCGCCGGCCTGACCGTTCTCTTGCCCATTTCATATTGTACATATTACATGTAATATGTATTACATATTACATGTAATGTGTAATACATATTCAATTTTGAGCTCGACAATCGTGGAGTCTATCTGTCAATTTGTATATCGTGGAACTGCGAGTGCTATTTGGAGGACATGGACCAATAGAAGTGCATTGTTGAGCCAAGCAGGCCACAAATCCGCTTCTCAATTTGTAGATCGTGCAACTATGGATGTTTTTAGCAGCACACAGAACTATATAGGCCCAAATTTGACTCCGCCAACCCAAAAACCCATGATCCAAAAAGTGGAAATTTAGAACTCGCCAGCCCGATAACCTACAATACATATTGCATGTAATGTGTAATACATATTAAATCTTGAGTCCGCTAATGGTGGAGTCTATCTATGGATTTGTATCTCGCGAAACTCTAAATGTTGTTTGAAGGACACAGGACAATAAAAGTGCAATGTTGAGCCAGCCACCCCGCTCGCAAGTCCACGATCCAAAAAAGTGGCTAAGTATGGAATAAGGGATCTGTACATGCCATGTAATGTGTAATACATATTCAATTTTGATCTCTCCATTCGTGGAGTGCGTCTGTTAATTTGTATATCGCAGAACTCTGAGTTTTGTTTGGAGGAAATGAACCGATAGAAGTGCAATGTTGACCTAGCCAGATGGAAAATCTGCTTCTCAATTTGTATATCGCACAACTCTAGGTGATTTTTGCAACACACGGAACAATATAGGCCCAATTTTGACTCCGCCAGCCCGAGAACCCATGATCCAATAAGTGGATATTTAGAGCCCGCCAACCCAAGAACCCATTATCCAAAAAGTGTACATGCTCTATAAAATCTCATCCAACCCGCAATTTTGTTTGTTAATTTGTATATCATGGAACTCTGGGTACTATTTGTAGGACATGGAATAATAGAGGCCTATTTTTTAGTCCGCCATCTCGAGAACCCGCGATCTAGAAAGTGCCCAAGTATGGAATGTGATATCCCTACATGCTCTATAAAATCTGATGCCCCTACTTAAAGTAAGATATTTAGTTTCCATTGCTTTGTACACATATTGGTCTAGTCACAACACAGTTGGTGTTGCACATGAATTATGAAATATGCACTAGGAGTCTGACCAAGCGCTTTTGTTTCTTTAGCCAATTTTATGCAGGTAATCCATGTCTATGCTTGTGGGTTCCCAGACGGCGGAGTGCCATATTTCATGTCCATCTATGTCTCTACATCACGATTCCAACCGACCGCCATTCATTTTCATAGTTCACTAATTTTATGGCCGCGGGTTCCTTTGTGGGCGCCATCTAGCTCTCATGCCCCGTGTGCGCGGTATACATTATTCCGCCCAAAACTTAGCTATATAGAATATATGTTGTATGTTATACATGTAGACAATCAAAATCTTGAACCCACCGGTCCTGGAGTCCGTCTGTCAATTTGTATATGGCATAACTCTTGGTGGTATTTATAGGACACGGAACAATAAAGGCCCAATTTTGAGCATGCCGGCCCGAGAACCCGCGATCGAAAAAATGGCGATCCGTACATGATTTATAAAGGTGCATATTTAGTTTTCCCTGATTTCTACACATACTTCTTTGATCACCACACAGTTGTTATTGCACGTGAATTATGAAATATACACCACGAGTCTGACCAAGCGCTTTCATTTCCTTAGCCAATTTTGTGGTCGTGGGCTCCAAGCTACGCCTTTCCGAATTCTCATTCCTCGTGTTCTGAGTGTACATATTCCATCCAAAACTTGGGAAATCCATGTCTATGGTCAGGGGTTCCCATACGGCAGAGTGGCAACTTTCATTTCCATCTATATCTCTACATCACGAGTCCAACCGATCACCATTCCTTTTCATAGTTCACGAATTTTATGGCCGCGGGTTCCTTTGTCGCCGCCATCCAGCTCTCATACCCCATGTGCGCGGTATACATCCTGCACCCGAAACTTCGGTGATCTACAATTGGACCTGGACTCGAAGCTTGTGACTCATTTGATAATTTTGTTTAATTAAATTGTACAATATCAACATTTAATATTCATGTTTTAGTACTTGAAAATAATGTTTTTAGATAATGTTAGATATATAAAATATATGTTATATGCTATACATGTAGACAATTGCAATCTTGATCCCACCAGTCCTAGAGTCCATCAGTCAATTTGTATATCGCAGAACTCTGCCTGTTATTTGTAGGACACGGAACAATAGATGCCCAATTTTGAGCACGCCAGTTCGAGAACCCACGATCCAAAAAGTGTCTTAAGTATGGAAATTTTCTTCTCGATTTGTATATCGCGGCACTCCGACTGTTGTTTGGAGGACACAAACCGATACAAGTGCAATGTCCAGCCAGCCAATTAAATTGTGAAATATCAAAATTTGTATATCGTGGAACTCTGATCCGTAAACAATCGCCATCCTGGGCCCTCCAACCCTGGAGTTCGTCTGTCAGTTTGTATATCAGGGAACTTCACCTGCGGTTTGGAGGACACAGAACAATAGAAGTGAAATGTTCATCCCACATTTTTTCTTCTCAATTTGTATATCACGCAAGTCTGGGTACTATTTGTAAGACACAGAGCAATAGAGGCCCAATTTTGAGCCCGCCAGCCCGAGAACCCGCGATCCAAACATTGTACATGCTTCTCTTCACTGTGCTCCCTGAAAGCCTACATAAAATCACACTTTCCATACTTAGCCACTTTCCTGCAATTCTGCAAATATAGAAACCCTCTGCTGAACTGCACCATCATGCCCTCTTACGTTTTATGCGTTTTGCACTCAAAAATTCTGACTCATGTAGTTTCATCGTTGAACACTTACATGTCCTCACTATCTCCTGTAAACTTATTTTCAAGCCCGTCTGACCACTTTTCAGACTTGGCCATTCCTTCCTTTCTTTCTCTTCCCCATCTCCATCACCTTCACACGTGTCTATAATAAAAAAATAATGTTTATATATATGTGTGTGTGTGTGTGTGTGTCTTGTTTCTAAATCTTTAATGCTAACAGGTATTTTGAAGGCACCATCTAAATTTCCATTGATGGGTGCAAGGCTCAAGAAGATCTTCCATTAATGCGCACTAAACCAATATTTGTGGAGGCGTTTTTTATCCCTTCCCAGTGTTAATTTTAAATACCATGGAATGTCATTCGCACATCGTCATCTTGGTTCCTTCACAAAACCTCTAATTCTTAAATGTTCTTCACCATAACCGCCACCTTCACACTTCTAAGTATGCAATAATTAAGCTTTACTTCTAACATCTCACCATACATCACGCATAGAGGTTTTCATTAATGAGTGAAGAGCTCGAGGAGATTTTCCATTGGCACGCATTGAACCAAAGTTTCTGTGGGGTTATATTGTCCCCTCCATTTGGTCATTTCAACCAACTTCTAGAGCAAACCCATGTTTTCATAAACTACTGGCAGCAGCTCCACAATAGTTCTGTAGAGATACGGTGAATAGATTTGGGCCTGAGGACCAGAAATTGATAGTTCATCCTAAAATTGATAGTTCTCACAAGATTCCCATGCAGAAGAACGGAAAAAGAATTGTAGGGGAGGCGGAGGAGCCCGAAATTTAGAGTGAAAACATGGAACTTGACACTGATATGGATAGCATATTCTGCAACCTTAATCAGCCGAGAGATGTGGTTCACCATGGCTACCCAATGGACATAGTTGATACCGAATTTTTTTATGAAGATGAATCCTTTGTATTCCAGAGTGTTGTTTTTGAAATCGAGTCTAAAAAAATAATTATTGAGAAAAGAGCTATAAAAAATAAGAAAAGAAAGCATCGTTCAGAACTTCACCTTGCCAATATGCAGACGTCCAAAATATCTCAAATTCACATGGAAACAGAAGATGCTCTTCATGATTCCATTGGATTCATTGAGGCCGAGAATGCCAGACTAAAGGACTGGATCAAGGAATTAGAGGAATCTTTGTTTCCTATGCCATTACTTGGCAGTCCTTTGGTAGTAGCCATGCATGCGACTCCCTGCACCCCTGCAACGAATCTGAAAGGCTCCTCCAGCTTCCTCGCATTGTGTAGAGGATATGTGGAGAAAAATATCAACAAGAGAATGGAACTGATTACTAAGGCCTAGGAAACATCACAAAATATGGATTCCCTGGGAAGCAAGGCACATAACTTGCTCCAACTTCTACAGACGGATTTAAAAAATGAAGAAACTTTATATTTTCACACTGTCATCCATTTTTCCTTTCATGTCAACAACATGGCAGACACGACAATAAGACAACATGATCTCCCTTCCAAAAAACTGTTCACTCAATTAGAAGCATGCTGGAAAGAGAAGTTGAAGAACCTATATCTCATCGTCCAATCATGTGATCAAGCAATATCAAAGAAAGAAACATTATTCACAAAGCTCACGAAAATAGACTTAGCTGGAAAGGCCAACGACTTCCAGTACCCCAGTTTAATCGTCAACTCGTTGGCGTTAACCAAGCAATCTTTCGATAAACAAGTTGATAATTTTAAGGCCTTGTCTTTAGAAAAATTTATAGGATTATTGAATATCATGAAGAACACGTGGACAACTGGCTAGTCCGGTATTCGGTACATTATGGAGACATTCATCAGGATCTGTGTAATCTTTCTATTGATCTAAACGAATTAGAAAATGAACTTTTCATCATTAAAATTCGGAATGACATCAACGTTGCCCCCTTGAGAAGCTACAGTGAAGAGAACTTGAAGTGGGTCACTGACGAAATCCAACAGGAAAATCCATCAGCAAGCAAATAGAAAAAATACTTATATGGAGCATCGCTTTAAATCCTTTGTTTATCAATCCAGTTATTCAAGTGGGTCATCAACGAAAACCAACAGGAAAAGGCATCAGCAAGAAAATACCATAAATACTTATATGTACCATCGTTGTACGTCTATACTGACAGTCATTTCTTTATCAATCTAGTTATTCCACCTTTTCTGAATAGAAACCTATAGCCAAAGACGGATATCTTCCCATTTCTACTTTTTAGGTATTACAGTCTACTGTCTCCCACTTATTCTTTCCACAGTCTTATTTCTTGTACATATTTCTCTTATGGTCCACGGGAGCCCCAATCACAGTCTGTATGACAAACGCATTTAAATTTCCAGGAATATGTAACAAACTATTCTTTTTTTTATATATTCCAAATAAAACTATTATTTTGTCTCCTTATATATTTATGTGCTCCTACATTTTTATTTTCACCTAGGTTGAATGTCAAGATATTCTGTTTATTTTATTTCAATTCTCTTTTTTTCTGATGCATATATTTTTTCTTCTTGGTCATTTTCAAAATTAAATTTGAGATAAATCATTCACTCAAATTTGAGATATCATATTTGATATATATATATATATATATATATATATATATATATATATATATATATATATACTCACATATAGAGAGTATGTCATTTCTTCCATCCTTACCATATGTCCTTCGTATTGCTTGCCACATCTGTGCTGCAATTTGAAGGCCCAAGTCCAATTGTGCTATTACATCAACACGAGGCCCTTAAAATTCAAACAGTCCCCAAGTCCGCTTGTCAATTTGTATATCACGGAACTCTAGGTGTTATTTGTAGGGCACAAAACAATAGAGGCCCAATTTTGAGCCCACCAGCCTGAGAACCTGCGATCCAAAAACTGGCTAAGTATGGAATGAGGGCTTTGTGTATGCTCTATAAAATCTCATCCCCATACTTTATAAAAGTACATATTTCGTATGTATATACGTAAATATCTACTTTATAAAATTACATATTTGGTATGTATAATTTATGTTGTCCAGGAACCTATAATTTGATAAATTTCAATTTATTTTGTGTCCAGGAGCCCTTCTTTTAAAGAAAACTAATTCGGGAATGCTAATTTTTTTTTTTGTTTCTGTCCACGAACCTATGTAGCAGACGTTACTACTATTTTTTTGTGTTTTTGTTCATTAACGTATGTAAAACATATGTAAAGAAAACTAATTCCAGAATGCTAAATTTTTTGTGTCCAAGAACCTTTTAAATGTTAATAATTTTTTATCAATTTCAGGAAAAACTAATTCCGGAATACTATATTTTGCATGGAAACGACATGTACTTCAACTTTCTACCCACGTGTATGTACTCTTGTCAATTTGTATATCACGAAACTTTGGGTTCTATTTGTAGGGCATGGAACAACAGAGGCCCAATTTTGAGCCCGCCTACCCGAGAACCTGCGATCCAAAAATTGGCTAAGTATGGAATCATGGCTATGTGCATGCTCTATAAAATCTCATCCCCATACTTTATAAAAGTACATCTTTTGTATGTATAAACGTAAATATCTACTTTATAGAATTACATATTTTGTATGTATAATTTTTACTGTCCACGAACCTAAATTTGATAAATTTCAATTTCTTGTGTCCAGGAGCCCTTCTTTTAAAGAAAACTAATTCGGAAATGCTATTTTCTTTTTGTTTCTGTCCATGAACCTATGTAGCAGATGTTACTACTCTTTTTTTGTGTTTCTATCCACGACCGTATGTAAAACGTATGTAAAGAAAACTAATTCGGGAATGTTAAATTTTTTGTGTTCAAGAACCTTTTAAATGTTAATAATTTTTGATAAATTTCAGGAAAAACTAATTCTAGAATACTATATTCTGCATGGAAACCACGTGTACTTCAACTTTCTACCCACATGTCTGTACTCTTGTCAATTTGTATATCGCGGAACTCTGGGTTCTATTTGTAGGGCACAAAACAATAGAGGCCCAATTTTGAGCTCGTCAGCCCGAGAACCCGCGATCCAAAAACTGGCTAAGTATGGAATCACGGCTCCATGCATGCTCTATAAAATCTCATCCCCATACTTTATAAAAGTACATCTTTTGTATGTATAAACATAAATATCTACTTTATAAAATTACATATTTGGTATGTATAATTTATGCTGTCCACGAACCTAAATTTGATAAATTTCAATTTCTTTTGTGTCCAGGACCCCTTGTTTTAAAGAAAACTAATTCATGAATGCTAATTTTTTTGTTCTTTTGTCCACGAACCTATGTAACAGACGTTACTACTATTTTTTTGTATTTCTGTCCACGAACGTATGTACAACGTATGTAAAGAAGACTAATTCGGGAATGCTAATTTTTTGTGTCCAAGAACCCTTTTAAATGTTAATAATTTTTTATATATTTCAGGAAAAACTATTTTGGGAATACTATATTCTGCATGGAAACCACATATACTTCAAATTGCTACCCACGTGTCTGTACTCGATCGCATTTATTACCATTCCAACCTGGCAGGGACTACGCTGCCATACAACACTTGTTATTTGGTGTGGGTAGGAATCTCATTAATGTTGTTACACGAGTGAGCTTTTCATTTTGCATAATTATGTTGAACTTTTAATTTTAATTTTAATTATTTAATTTCATGTTTGTGAACTTTTCATTTTTCATAATTATGTTCAACTTTTAGTTTTAATTATTTAATTTAATGTTGATGGGATCACAAACATGATATATGGTTGTTATATAAAATTGAAAATAACTTAGTCATAACACAAAAATAAGGAATTTTTTTATTCCATAAAACAATTTGAAGTTAGGTTAAATAAATTTTAAAACAATTTTAAAAAATAAATGATGGAAAAAAATAACTTTTATAATATAAATTGTATTTATAAAATCAAATGTATTTATAAATTTTTAAAATATAATGTAAATATATATTTGAGAGTGGGTTTTCTCTTGGAGATGTATTAGTCTCTCAATCTGCAGAGTGATTTGGTGGCAGAGGACTATTGAGGTGCATTGCATGAGGTTTGCAGATGAACTAGGGTTTTGGTTGTTCACCAAATCGAGTGTTTCAATCGGTTTTTAGCTCCCTCCTTTTGGTGCAACTTGGAATGGGAGATTAAAAGAGTAGAACGAGAGGTTGGTGGGAGAACTAGTAATAACAAAAATACATACGTTTGGGCTCTTGGGAATCCGACTAGGGAAAAAACTATGAAGAGGTGTAGGTTTCTTCGAGGTGATTTCAACATGACTATGGATTAAAAATGCATGGATAATTTTCTCCCATGGGAATTAGCAAGGCCATGTATGGAAATCTTAATGGAAAATATTCATATGTAAACCGTGGAAATCCCCTACACAATGTTGACAATATATGTACCTCAGTTTAGAGAGGAAATTCTTAAGATGGGATGATGTCTTTGACGTTTCACCCTTCCCACAAATGAAACATTCTTCATGTCATGGAAAATATGGATGAAATTTGCTAGATTCCATTTTTAGACACTGAAGTGAAGGGAGGAGTGGGGTTTTGCTAGTCTGAATTGTGGTTGAAGAAGTTTTGTTACAATTTTTGAAGCATCATTCAAGAACCAATCTCTCATATTTATAGTCGAGGAGGGAATTTTTTCCTTATTAGGGTTGTAGGTTAGTTGGTTGTAAGTCTATGGAGGTGCATGGAGGAGGTTTGTGGAGGATGTCTATGGAGGTGCGTGGAGATATGTGGAGGTGGGTCGGTCTATGGAGGCATGGAGGACTGCAAAGTGATTTGATGGTTGAGGTCAGTCTACGGAGAACTACAGAGTGATTTGGTGGTTGAGGTTAGTCTACGGAGAACTGCAGAGTGATTTTGTGGTGGAAGATTATGGAGGTGCATATGTAGGAGGTATGTGAATGAACTAGCATTTTGGTTGTTCACCAGATCCAACATTTCAATGGATTTCTAGCTCCCTCCTTTTGGTGCAGCTTCGAATGGGATATTAAAAGAGAAAAATGAGCAGATGGTGGGAGAATAGAATGAAGTGGAGTGAACCTTTAACCTATGGTGGTGAAATGGAGCAGAGAAGGATTTTCTATAGAGAAGTTATGGTTGTTGCTAAAGGAGATTTGGGAAAGAGAGTTTTCATGACCAAGCCTCTATTGAAATCGTTGGGCTCTCTTCTTGGTTAAGTCACTTTTGTAGTGATTTGAACAACTGAGCACAACCAAAACCTTCCCACTGAATTGAATGCAGACTATTGAAGCATATCTCTTGAATCTGTTAGAACTATTTCAACTATTTTTAACAAAGGATCATCTCTCTCAGTACAAGGATGACTGAATATTTATCGAATTATTGGAAAGGAATTGGATCTAAGTCACAAATTAATTGCAACACTTGAAGTTGGATCCTAAGACACCCTTGGATACAAATTGTTTTTAAATAACTCTTCAGTTTTTGGATAGTGAGCCAAGATCCAACCCAATTCTTAGTCACTACAGTAAGTTCAATATCTGTAATGGGATCTTGTTGATTGGAAGGATTGACAAATAAGGGTCATCAAAAGGATTAAATAGCATTTAATTTTTAGGTCCTTAAACGCTAGAGTCCTCTAGCATAGTTTATCATCAAGTTCATGGATCATGGTCAAGACACAGTGGATTATGGGGAGGATGACTCACCTAGTCCATCATCTAGATTTTGTGTAATACCCCTCAGTCAAACCCCAATTGTAATGTAAATATAAATGTATATATAGGTTGGTGAGTCGTGTTGGATTACTGAGAGGGGGGGTGAATCAGTAATAGAGAAATTTATTATTTTTAACCATATAATCCAAGTGTTATATCAATGTAGAATTATCATCCAATAACTGTAGAGTAAATAAGCAATGAACAAATGAACAATCATACGCATACACAGTACACCATTTTTTTACGTGGAAACCTGAAGCATGAGAAAACCACATAATGTTTTTTCTTAAATGTCTTGAAGAATTACATTCATTGGAAGCACCAACTTCCTTTGTTTTCCAGCTGCAACTAAAAGGAGGCTCCAACCCCCTAGTTTCTCATGATACAACCTAAGGGAAGATCCAACTCCCCAATTATCTGGCTACAACCAGAAGGAGGCTCTAACCCCCTATGTTCTATGGCTACAATAGGAAGGTGGATACAACCACTTGTCCTTACCCCATCCAACTACCCTGACATATAAGTAGAATGATGGAACCAATGTCACACTATCACTGTGAGATATACTGTTGTAAACATGTACCAATCAACCTGTACCAAATAACCTATACCAATAACCTGAACCATGCATCAACCTGTACCTCAACCTGTAATCAACCTGTACCATAAACAAGTGCATCAACCATGCACCAACCTATACCAACCAACTTGTAATCAACTTGTACCATAAACAAGTACATCAACCATGCACCAACCTGTACCTAAACCGGTACCATGAACAAGTGCATCAACCATGCACCAAACCTGTACAAATAACCTATCACAACAACTTGTCCAAACAACCTATCACAACAACCTATCTCATCAATTTTATCAACCAAATTAGATATACTCACCAAGATCAATCACTAAGACAAATCTCAAATATGTGAATCAACCAAGTATAACACAACAACTCATAATCATCACCAAGATCAATATGTGCTTCTAATAATACAAGTATGTTACATCATCCATAAACCATGTGTCAACAATACTACTAACAAGTGCCTCCAACCATGTACCAAGTATGTAC
>ML806080.1:154277-179343 GCA_009831015.1 Picea engelmannii
AAAAAACAGCCAAAGGCACCAAATCTGAAGCCACTTTTCAAATTGAAAACATAATACAACAAGCAAGAAGGGAAGCATTGGCGACCCCATCAGAAGGAGCAGCTGGAAAAGAGACAGAGGTAATGATAGAATAATTTGCATATGCCATTGGGGCAACACACAAGGTATTGGAATAGTTGGATATACCAAAGAATCCAGTGGTTGAACTATCACTTAGCAGGGAGACATCACAAGCACCCTACAACGTGTTATTTGGAGACATGGCAGATGAACAGGGAAATGAAAACAACGAAATAGAGAGATTTGGATTCCCAATATTAGACATTGCCAGAGACATTGCTATGAATAATACTCCATTGTCCTCATTGCCTCACTTCCATGGTATGTCAACAAAAGATCCTGATTGATTTTTGTTTGAATTTGATATACTATGTAGGAGTTATAATTACACTGATAATTCACAAAAAACTAAAACTCTTTCCAGCCACACTAAAAGACTCGGCATTAAGGTGGTTTATGATCCTAGGAGAACACACTATATTATATTGGGATGGTATGAAGGAGACTTTTCTCCATAAATATCAAGATTGTTGCAGACCTAGGGATGCTAGGAATGACATATTTAAAATGCAGCAGTCTGAGGAGGAAAGTTTGGAAGATTACCTAGAAAGGTTCCTATACAATGTAATATAACAAATATAAAAAGTATGCAAAACAGAAATAAAATGCTAGAAATGGCAAAATAACAACAATATAACTAGAACAATCACCACAATAGCACTGAAATGATATAAGAATAACAACAGAAATAACACTTTGATTCTGAAAGTAATGTTCATGGGCCTCTTCGAGGGGGCAACCTCTAGTTGAGAAGAGCTCTATTAAAATAATATCTAAGCTAGGGTTCTCATACCCTCAACTCCTATTTATACTAAATATGTCTATCAAAAGAAGCATCTAGAGGAAGATCCTTCTAGAAGTGGAAGCTTCTATTAGGTCTTCTTACATTCAACTTATTCTATTGTATTGCAAGGTCTTATTAATATTGACATTTATTACATTCGAATATATTGTTCTACCTATGTGCGGGTTAGGACCCTAACATGTCCCCCCCCTTAAAAATAGCCTTATCTTCAAGGCTTGAGATGTGGAAATTGCTGCAGAATGGTAGTTGGTTCCCAAGTGGCATCTGCTAGAGTTGTATCTTTCCACTAGACTAGCACTTCCTTGATGGTTCTATGATGTAGGCGACGCTCATGCTGGTCCAAAACTACTTGTGGATGTAGCCAAATGGATCCTTCTTCGGCTAACTCGTGAAGGTTGGTTTGAATTTGGCACTTAGTTCCAATCACCTTCTTTAAGCATGAAACATGAAAAACAAGATGTAGCTTCGAATGACTAGGAAAATATAACTGATAGGCTACATGTCCCACATGCTTGAGAACGGTATAAGGACCATAAAATTTGGGTGCTAGCTTATGAAAATGCTCGGCCTTGAGGGAAGTTTGTTTGTAAGGTTGCAGTCGAAGAAACACATGATCCCCTTCTGCAAATTGACATTCAGAGCGACCTTGATTTGCTTGTTGCTTCATACGATTATGTGCCATGACCAAATTCTCTTTGAGGGTACGGAGAATAGACTCTCGAACTGTAAGTGTTTGGTCAACCACCTAGACCTTTGAGACACCAAGTAAGTATGAGAAAACTAAAGGTGGCTTATGTCCATATACCACTTCAAAAGGAGTCATGCGTGTAGTTGTATGGTATGAAGTGTTGTACCACCATTCAGCTAGGGGTAACCATTGAGCCCATTGATTTTGCTTTTCCGAGGCAAAACACCTCAAATATGTTTCCAAACACTTGTTGACAACTTCAGTTTGACCATCAGTCTGGGGATGATATGTTGTGTTGAGATGCAATTGGGTGCCTTGTAGCTTTAATAGTCCTTGCCAAAAATTTCTTGTGAAAGTTGGGTCGTGATCAGAAACAATAGAGTGTGGCATGCCATGAAGCTTGAAGCCCTGATCCATGAAAATTTGAGCCACCATGGATGTTGTAAACGGGTGTTGAAGAGTGCAGAAATGAGCATACTTGGAAAGGATATCAACAATGACCATGATGACTGATTTATTTCTCGATTTGGGTAAGACTGTAATAAAATCCATAGAGATATCCTTCCAAATAGTAGGTGGAATCAGAAGAGGTTGTAGTGTGCCTGGAGATTTGACTGTTTCTCCCTTGTTGCATTGACACACATCACATTCAGCAACTAAATTACGAATGTCATGTTTCATACCATCCCAGAAAAAAGAACATTTGACCTTGTCATAGGTTTTAGTGAACCCGGAGTGCCCCGATGTGGGTGTAGCATGAAGCTCAGAAAGTACCATGGATTTAAGCTTTGATTGTTTACTTAAATACAAACGGCCTTTGTATCGAATCTCATCATGGAGCCAAGAGTACCCTGGGGAAGCTAGAGCATCGGACTGCAATTGTTGGATCAGATGCAAACTTTTGGGATCTTGTAGCCATTCCTGGTGAACGGCTTGGAGCCAATCTGTTACAATGAAGGAAAGAGAAAAAAGGGATCCTTCATCTTCATATTTTCGGGAAAGTGCATCTGCCACCACATTGTATTTTCCTTTCTTGTAAATGATCTCATAATCATATCCAAAGAGCTTAGTCACCCATTTTTGTTTCTTCGGGGAGGAAATGCGTTGTTCCAGAAAATACTTGAGGCTTTGATGGTATGTCTTAATTTGGAAATGTTTCCCAAATAGATAAGGGTGTCATAGATCAATGACATGCAGAATAGCCAACATTTCCTTTTCATAGATTGATTTGCCCAGATTTCTTTCAGATAGTTGCTTGTTGGTAAAGGCCAAAGGCTGACCCTCTTGCATAAGGACAGCACCAATTCCTTTCCCTGAGGCATCACATTCCAAGACAAAGGTCTTTGTGAAATTAGTAAGGGCCAGGACTAGAGTGGTGAAAATGGCCATCTTCAATGTTTGAAAATCTTGAGCAGTGGTTGGAGTCCAAGTGAAAGAGTTCTTTTTTAAAAGAGCAGTGAGAGGTGCGACAATATTTCCATAATTCTTAACAAACTTGCGATAATAACATGTTAAGTCCATAAATCCACGCAAGATTTTGAGAGTATTTGGGTGAGGCTAGTCTTGCATAACTTCAATATTTTTTGGATCCACCCTGATGCCATCCTTTCCAACCAGATGACCCGAGTATTCTACTTATGAGGTGCAAAAAGCACATTTAGACTGTTTCATTAAAAGTTGGTGATGAGAGAGTATATGGAGAACTTGATCCACATGAGAAATATGGTATGTCCATGTTTTTCTATAGATGAGGATATCATCAAAGAAAACTAAGACAAAATGACGGAGAAAAGGATGGAAGACATGATTCATGAGGCTTTGGAAGGTGGAGGAGGCATTACACAAGCCAAAGGGCATGACCAAAAACTCATAGTGGCCCTCATGAGTTCTAAAGGTAGTTTTCGGAATATCTTCCTCTTTCATTCATATCTGGTGGTAGCTCGAACGAAGATCAAGTTTAGTAAAGAATTGGGCGCCACTAAATTCATCCAAGAGGTCATCAATGACAGGAATGGGAAATTTGTCTTTAATGGTAAGTTTGTTGAGGAAACGGAAGTCAGGACACATTCGCCAAGAACCTTCTTTCTTCAAGACCATGACCATAGGAGAAGAGTAGGGGCTCGTACTAAGGCAGATAACGCTTGCATTAAGGAGTTCCTGGACCATTTTCTCAATTTCATTTTTCTGGGAAAAGAGGTGACGATACGGATGAATATTGGGAGGAAGGCTTCTAGGTACAAAGGGAATGGAATGATCATGAACACCACAAGAAGGAGGGAGTCCCTGGGGAGTGGAAACGACCACTTGATGTTTAGAAAGGATGGCTTGGAGGTCTTGCAGCACTGAGGGTGTCTTTGTTGCTTGTATGGCATGGAGTTGGGAAATAACACCAGAATGACCTTTTTTGAGTAGCTTTTCCATGTGATGGGAACTAATGATCTCAGATGAACTGGCGGTGATGCCTTGGAACTTATGTTGGTGGCCCTCCTGGTCAAATTGCATAGTTAATTCCTTAATATCCATGAGAATGGGACCCAAATTCCTTAGCCAGTCTGCACCCAACACAATGTCACAACCGCCCATGTTGATAGAAAACATATGAGATTTCAGGTGGTATTCACCAATTTGGAGATGCACATTTTCACAATGCCCTCCACATTTCATTGAGCCACCATTAGAAATCATGATTTGGAAATTATTGGCAGCATGGATGTAGCAATCAGTTTCTTGGGAATGCAGTGATGAATAAAATTATGGGTTCTTCCACTATCAACCAGAATGATGACCTTCTTATGCTTGATGTAACTGATTAGCTTGAGGGTTTGGGGTGCGGAGAATCCAGTGAGAGCATTGAGGTAAATGATTGGTTCTACTTCGGGAGGGTCTGAGGGAGGGGTTATGTCAGTGGTTTCAGGTGACTCAAACACAAGGGTAGTTTCAACATCCTCTTCCAAAATATCCTCAGAGATGGCCATAAAAATATTTTTTTCCTTACACTTGTGGCCCGGGAAATATTTGTCATCACAATTATAACAAAGGACTTTGAGTTAACGTTCATCCATTTCATCTCTGATCAATTTTTAGATCTTTAGTGGAGTGGAGGGAGTACTGGGATTTACTGGTTTAGGGCGAGGGATAAAGGAGGGCTTTCGGTTTTGAGAAGATACAACCTGTTGTTCTTATTTATCTCTTTTAGTAGCCTCCACCCAACTCTGAGGCCGAGCCATGAGGACATGGGCCCAAATCTCATCCTTGAGGCCACTAATAAAACACTCTCAGAAAAAGGCATCAGACATGCCCTCTGTCTGAAAAGTCATTTTCTTAAAGGAAGCTATAAAGTCTTCCATTGAACCTGATTGTTTCAACTTTGTCAAATGGCCCAAATGGTTGGTGTTAGTGTCAAAGAATTCATAAAGCTCTGCCACAAAGTGTGTCCAAGAAATAAACCCTTGACGAAAAGTTTTTCTCCTTTGCCACCATTGCCAACGTTCTTGATCTAGATGGATAACACCATACCGGAGTTTGGCCAAGTCATCTGTAATGTCGTATAAAGAGAAATAATGTTCCATTTGGGTTACCCAACCTGTGGGGTCCGAGCCATCAAATTTGGTCACATCCACCCGCGAAAGGCGTAGGTCACGTTGAAAGTGATGGTGCTGAAAGTTATGGGAATGAGAGGAATGTTCACCTTCAGTATGTGGGGGCGAGTCAAAGGAAGGGTTATATGTAGGGATATGAAGCTTTGTACAGAGTGACGAAAATATAGATTCAAGCTAGGTGGTCAGGTCTTGTTTGATTTCCTCCATTGAGGACTGCATGGTTGTATTGATGGTGGCAACATTGGCACTGAGTTGTTTCATTTCTTGTTGGGTCTCGGTGAGACTAGATTACAAGGTATTGAAGTGATTTTCAAAGTCTTGGCTACGGGTATGGGCCATGAGGACGAGGGAAGTGAAAAGGGGTGGGTGGGGTCAAAAACATTTCTAAAAAATGATATGTATGAATGTGATAAGGGAGAAGAGATGAATCCAATGGAATAGGTCTCAAATAATGGTGAAAATTTTTCCAGACTTTTTTCTTTTTTCTTTTACACCTGCGGAGTTATACTTCAGTCTGAAGAATACTGTAGTGATGAAATTCTCAAATTATTAACAGGAATAAATGTGTAGTTACTTGGCAACGTGAACACAGTTGCGCGGAAATAGATCTTGTCTGTTTTGATTTGTTTATGTTGTTGTCCCCAAGGGTTAGGTATTCAAGGATTTGCCCTGTGCTATAACTCTCTGATATAAGTGCGAGGTCCAACAGTAGTACTCAGCCCAATATTTTGGGGCACTAACTAAGGAGGATAGATCATACCCTTAGTCGTACTACCCGACTACCTAGGTACTAGAGAGTATCTTCCCGAGTGTTGTTCTCGGTGGCACTATAGTAGTCAGGCGACTGATCGGTTTATCTAAAGAGGGCTTCAAGAAATATAGGTTGATCCGTACACAGGTGTTGTCTGATGCGCTACCACTCGAAGGGGTACCAACAAGGGTTACAAGGGTGGCCAACAGATGTGTGCTTAAGAACCACTTGTATTTCTTGCATGTATGAATCCCTCAACCGTGGGTTTATGCACGTAACGATAGATCTTTGTGGCTTAAAGACGCTGAAATATGTCTCTACCCTGAAAAAAAGTTTACCCACAATTTCTACCAAGGAAAGTGCTCTGATACCACTTGTAATATACCAGATATAAAAAGTATGCAGAACATAAATAAAATGCTAGAAATGGTAGAATAACAGCAATATAACCAAAACAATCACCACAATAGCACTGAAATGATATAAGAATAACAATAGTAATAACACTTCAATTCTGAAATAAATGTTCACGGGCCTCTTCGAGGGGGCAACCTCCAGTTGAGCAAAGCTCTATTACAATAATATCCAAGCTAGGGTTCTCATACCCTCAACTCCTATTTATACTAAATATGTCTATCAAAAAAAGCATCTAGAAGAAGATCCTTCTAGAAGCAGAATCTTCTATTAGGTCTTCTTACATTCGACTTATTCTATTTTATTGCAAGGTCTTATTAATATTGACCTTTATTACATCCGAATATATTGTTCTACCTATGTGCGGGTTAGGACCCTAACATACAACTACCAAAAGACAAAACAATTTGCCTTAGACACAGCCACAGTTAGGACCATCTTCCTAAAAGGTGTGAGGGATGATTGCATTGAGTTACTAAACCTCATGAGTTCTGTAGATGTGTACCAAAAGCCATTTGCAGATATTGTAGAGTATTGTAAAAGATACTCCCGTAGTCAAGTCAAAACAGGAAAAAGTGTAAGGGATCCTATAAACAGAATTACTAAACCCACACCAGGAGGTGTTACTAGGATAGAATTAGGGAATCTACTGGAAAACTTCAAAATAGACATCCTCAAGGCCATCATCTCCCAACTGGATACCATTAAAATTAAAAGAAAACAACAAGAAGAAAATGTCACTTTGGAAATTTTCTGTCCTCGGTGTAGGAAAAGGCATCCTAAAAAGGAATGTCCCATTAATGTTATCAAAATCTGCGGCCTATGTACAGAAGATCACCCTACCAATGAGTTCCCTTCTTTACATGGACTAAAATCCATTTTCAAGGTTTGGGGAGAACCTCTTCAAACATCATATCCCCCCAAGAGGGCATGGAGATAGCAAAATCCTAATATGTTTGTATATCCTACCACACAATATTCACAACAACAATGGGTGCCTCCAATGTCTTAACCTCAATGGTCACCTCAGCAACTACAAATCCAGCCTTGGCAACAAGGATGGAGGGGGGTTGGATATGGGAATGTTACCTTTCATCCAACAACCTTTCCCACCTACCCACAATACCCTTCCAATATTTCTCAGTTACTACCGGGATTTAATCCCCCTGCTCTTCCTTCACCTCCACAACTGCAACACTAACTTGCACTGTCTATGAACCAAAATATCCAGCAACAAATGCAAGTTGCACCTATCCCAAACCCTCCTCGTACTACCCTTATTCTTGCACAACTCATTCCTAATCCAAATAATAGACCTACACAGCCTGTACAAAATCTTGAAGTACAAACCTTCCCCACTTATGTGATAACTCTTGCTTCATTTAATCGAATTGAATTAAGATCAGGGATGGTTTTGAATAAACCAAATCCTATTGTGGTTATTCAAGAAGAAGAACAAGTATATAATCAAGCAGTTCAAGAAGAAGAACAAATAGATAATCAAGCAGATCAAGGAGAAGAACAAATGGATAACCAATCATATGAAGAAAGAAACACACATGTACAACAGGAAATTCCTCCTCATACTTCTCACCCAGCAGAAATACCTCAGAAAACTAATCCTCCTCCTTATCTAGAAAGGTTACTTATGAAGAAATATGACGTACCTCTAGGGTATAATCTAGAGACTGAACTTAGAAACATATGTGTAAACATTCCCCTACTTCAGGCCATCAAGGACATACCTATTTATGCTAATATTGCAAGGGATATTTGCATTAAAAATCTAGAGAGGAAGAGGAAGGAGCCTTTTGTTATACAGGTGGTTGGATAATTATCAGAATTTATATTAGAAATGCCATCCAAATATAATGATCCAGGAAATCCAGTGGTGACCATAGAGATTAATGGTGTTTCTTTTCCAAACACACTTATTTTTCTAGGAGTAACAATAAATGTTATGTCGGTTGACACCATGAAAACAATGCAACTAAATCACCTAAGACCAACATAGACTTTGTTGGAATTAGCAGACAAATCAATCATCAACTGAGAAGGAAGTCTAGATGATGTAATAGTCACTTTGGCCTCTTGGGAATACCCTGTGGATTTCTTAGTGATTCATCCCAAATCCTCCAAACCAGGACATCTAGTAGTGCTTGGCCGACCTTGGTTGGCCACTACTGATGCATTTATCAGTTGTCGGTCTAGAGAGATGACAATTTCCAATGGCACCCAAAGTCAAAAAATTATTATCTTTCCCCCTGCCCAACAATCCACTGAAGTTCCTATATGGTTGGAGAATCCCTATGGGGAGGAGGACTATACTCAGCCCTTGTTAACACTCGAACAAGTAAAAGGAGTTCAAGAGAAAACTGAAAAACAAATCTTAAGCCTGTTTTTGGCCGATACATAATGCATTGAATACCCTCAATATTTTCCTAAATACACACATATCTTCAGCTCTAGATTCCAATAAATGTGGCACCCCTCCACCTCTACAGTAGCCACCATTTCAAAAGTAGATGAAGGGAAATAATCAACTGTCCAGGTTGTTGAAATCAGCCCTAGAAAATCCTTATACATCAATGCTAGTTTAGAAACAGATCAGCAACAAACATTGATTCAAATGATTCAAGGACAATCTGGTGCTTTTTCATGGGATTACTCCGACATGAAATGGAATTACCCAGACACTTGTATGCATCATATCTACAACAATGACCAAATCAGACCCGTTAAGCAACCCCAAAGAAGAATGAATCCATCCTTAAAAGACATAGTGAAAGAAGAACTCCAGAAACTCCTGCATGCCAATTTTATTTACCCTATATTGGATAGCAAGTAGGTATCCCCATTAGTTATTGTCCCTAAGAAAAATGGTAAATGGAGGATTTGTGTGGAATTTTGAGAATTGAACAAGGATACCTACAAGGATTACTTTCCTTTTCCTTTCATAGACCAGGTCTTGGACACTTTGTCTGGGAAGAGGTATTTTTGTTTCTTGGATGGGTTTAGTGGTTACAATCAGATCCAAATTGCACCAGAAGATCAGGACAAAACCAAATTTACTTACCCATGGGGTACCTATGATTATATGGTTCTTCCTTTTGGTTTGTGTAATGCCCCTTCTACTTTTCAAAGGGTTGTCTTGGCCATTTTCTCTTATTTGACCCATGACTATGTAGAATTATACATGGATGACTTCACAGTATATGGGGATGATTTCCAACAAGCATTGGACAATTTGCAGAAAGTACTGATTAGGTGTAAAGAAACCAATCTTTCCCTCAGTCATGAAAAATCTAGAATGATGCTCACTAAAGGAATTGTTTTAGGTCATCACATCTCTAGTACTAGAATAAGGGTAGACCCTACCAAGATTGAAATCATTTCTCAAATCAAAATCTCTAGCTCAAAGAAAGAATTCATAAGATTTTTAGGGCATGCTAGTTACTATAAGAGGTTCATTCAAAATTTTACAAACCTAGCTGCCCCACTATTCAAACTATTAGCAAAAGAGGCTAAATTTTGTTGGAATGAATAATTTCATATTTATTTTGAAATTTTAGAAGAAAAAATTTCAAGTGCCCCTATTTTGAGAGGACCAAACTGGTATCTTCCTTTTCATATCTACATGGATGCCTCAGATACAACTTTGGGGGTTGTCTTAGGACAAAGGGAAGGCCATATTCCATATGCTATATACTTTGTCAGAAAGAATATTTCACCTACAGAAGTAAATTGCACTGTCACTGGAAAAAAAAAATTGTCAGTAGTACATGCCATTAATAAGTTCACACACTACATAACAGGGTATGAAGTTTTTGTACATACCGGCCATTCAGCCATCATATTTTTTATGAACAAACCTGTTACAAATGCTAGAGTGACTAGATGGTTGTTATTACTGCAAGAATTCAATATCACCATTATTGATAGGCCTGGAAGAGATAATTTAGTTGTTGATTTCTTGTCTAGACTCATTCCTACAAGTGATAATACACCAGTAGATGACAATTTTCCAAATGAAAATCTATTTTATATTTCTAGTTACATTCCTTGGTATGCAGATGTAGC
Source organism: Picea engelmannii (assembly GCA_009831015.1). Lineage (NCBI taxonomy): Eukaryota > Viridiplantae > Streptophyta > Pinopsida > Pinales > Pinaceae > Picea > Picea engelmannii. The sequence continues at coordinate 164,735 of ML806080.1, forward strand.
CAACTATCTTTTAACATGTAAGCTACCTCAGAATCTGTTCTCCTGAGAAAAACAGGGAAGCATCCAGCTAAGTGCCAATTACATGTGGCATGATGATTGTTTATATCAAACTGGGCCTGATTTGGTGATCAAAAGGTGTGTCCGGGAGGATGAAATCCATGACGTCTTCCAATCCTGTCATGATGGTCCATGTGGAGGCCATTTTGGTGACAAAAGGACAACATACAAGATCTTACAATGTGGCTACTATTGGCCAACTATTTTCAAGGATGAAAATAAGTATGTGGCCAGCTGTGATGATTGTCAAGGGATGGGAAAACCTACTAAAGTTGATGAGATTCCCCTCCAAGCTCAAGTAGTAATCGAACCCTTTGAGAAATGGGCTTTGGATTTTGTAGGAGCTATTAACCCTATGTCTCAAAGGAAGAAGTACATCTTGGTCTGGACAGATTATGTGACCAAATGGGTGGAAGCTAAAGCTTTATATTCTGCTAATGAACAATCTGTTGTAGATTTTATCTTTGAAGAAATATTTACTCGCTTTGGTGTGCCTCAAGTAATAGTAACTGACCAAGGAACCCAATTCACCTCCAATTTGGTCAAAGCTCTTATTGAGCGGTATAAAATCAAACATAAAAAATCTTCACCTTATCACCCTCAATCAAATGGGCAGGTGGAATCAACTAACAAGGTGATAAAAGCTATTCTTACCAAGACTGTTCATATACATCACAAAGGCTGGGTTGATAGGTTTCCCGGGGCCTTATGGGCCTATACGATAGCTTGGAGAAACACAACAGGCCATACACCCTATGATTTGGTATATGGGAAGCAGGTGTTTCTTCCCATAGAATTTCAAGTGAAAACCTTCAAGACTACCATGCAACTAGGGATGGATTTGTATGAAGCTCAAAAATAGAGGCTATTATAGTTGAATGAGCTTGATGAGGTCAAACAAGATGATCTTCAAAGGACCACCCTTATACAAGAACAAAGGACTAAATGGCATGATAAGTACATCAAGAAGAAGTCTTTTCAGTCATGTGATTGGGCCCTACTGTATGATAGTAGGTTCAAGAATTTTAAAGGTAAATTTTCTACTAGATGGCTGGGTCCCTATGAAGTTCATACGGTTTACGACAATGGTTCAGTTAAGATAGAGAATATTTATGAGAATCAAACCTCCTTTGTCATGAATGGACATTGATTGAAGTTTTATCATAAGCCTCTATCCAAATAGGATTTTTTCAGACATGTTCTTCAAAATTATGAAATGCAACTGGTATGCAAGGGGGTTTCTCCTCCTGTTGATCCACTACAGTAAGTTTGTTGTGTGAATTAATTTGGCTCTGTACATATCTGTAAACAGGTCTGTCATTACATAGAAATTTTGGTGTTACTAACAAAAAAAAAAATTGATTGTGTTCTCATGTAGATAAATGAATAAGGAGGACATCTATCAGGTGTAGGTCTACCCATTTATCCATCCCTGGTAGATAAATTTTGGAAAAGAAGCTAAATGGAGTTTTCTTTAAGTTTTTCATACTCTTAAAAATTGAAAACACTAGTGAGAAATAAGTGGCTCGGGCTTGAGAAAAATCCACGGGATAGTAGATGGAGTTTTCTTTAAGTTTTTCAGAATCCTAAAAATTGAAAACACCGGTGAGCAGGGACTAGCTCGGGCTCGAGAAAAATCTACGGGACGATAGATGGAGTTTTCTTTAATTTTTTCAAATTCTTAAAAATTGAAAACACCGGCGAGCAGGAACTGGCTTGGGATCGAGAAAAATCCACGGGACAGTATATAGAGTTTTCTTTAAGTTTTCCAGACTCCTTAAAACTAAAAACATCGGTAATCATTAACTAATATGGGCTCGAGAAAAACCCACAGAATAGTAGTAGTTATGATTATTTTTATAATAAAAATGAAGTGGAAACATGAGCAATGATCAGCTTGGTTCCAAAAAGAGGAGGATTATGAATCTCAACATGAGGTTGTCCAAGCTACAAAGTACCTTATTGTTACAAATCTTGTGGCCCAGTCATTGAAATATTTTTCCTTGTTTTATGACACTTCTGCTGCAAATTAAGAGTTCTTGTATCAAGTGTTGATATTTGTTTCACCTACATGGTCTTTTAGTGGAATCAAATTACAGGTTATCTTCCATAGCATCATAAAACACCAGCAATTTCTACAAAGTGCAGCCTACAAAGTTCCAGTCTACAGAACACCACCACCAGGTATCTTATCCAATTCTTCTTGAGTACCGGAATACAATTTTGTGATGATCTGGTACTGGATAACATCTCTGTGCTATTCTGGTACTGCAAAAATGTTCTCCTATGTGCTCATCCGGTACTGTGGGAGAAGGTATGTGCTCATCCAGTACTGAAGGAGAAAGCCTACATTGTTCTGGTACTGCAAAAATGTGTGCCTCTATGCTCGTCTGACACTGTGAGGGAAGGCATGTTTTATTCTGGTACTGGGAAAAACTCTACGATGATCCAGTTCTGCAAAAAATTCACCCTTTTGTTCATCCAGTACTAAAGGAGAATTTTTTTGTTGGTTTGGTACTACAACAACTCTTTGCAGTGGTCCAACACTAAGAAATGGTCCGGTACTAAGGTGTGATCGGGTACTGGTAATGAGGTGTTGGTAGTCCTTATCCTATACTCAAAGTTTTTTCTTCTCGATATAAATGCTTCAAGTAATAGGAGGTATAAACTCAAAAACAAAATTTCATTTTATTAAGGAATTAGAATAATTATGTATTAAACATGTGATTACTATCATGCACCCTCATGTCCTCAATTATTTCATGCTCCCTACCATGAACTTATGCAAGCCCTTGTATACATCTCCTCGTATAGAAATAATTCCTATACACCCAAAATGTTGAGAGTACAAGGTAATTGTACCTCTAACATGATCAACTTCATTATTTTCATTTATATGGTGAAGAAAAGCCATAATCCCATGATCCAACATCGTGCCATACGAATGACTTAAGCCACATATTAATGCATGTCAAACTATGATTCCATTCTGATCACGATGACATCAGATGATTTCATACTTGTGAATTCTGGTCATAACAACCACATCTCTTGTAACCATTGCCCAACACTCTTGTGAACACGATCTGACGCCAACCTCCATACGAGTCTATAAGTTATTCATGAATTCAACTTATCTTACCTTTCCATCATTACCATGGATGTGATCGTTGCAATCTGAGTCTTAACTTATAAAATTTCCTCTGGATGGCTTCTCCATCCAGATGAGCGTTATTTACCATTTTTATTGTCACACCACCTACATTTACATTGTGATTTTGTTCCTTCATATCATTTTAATACTTATCCTCTTCTGGTACTCCATCACAGACTGCGTTGATCTAGTACTCAACCCTCGATCCTCTGTTTCGTTGCCTCATACGCTTTAAGAATTGTTTTAATCCAGCATGGGGGTTGATAGAAACGAACCTGTGTTCTAGTTATACAGGGAGACATAGTAATATCAAGCTTTCAGGGAGAGATTTGAACAGTTTGGTTGGGTTCCATTTCTGGAAAAAATCAAAGGCTATCACGAGGGAGTCTCTCTTGTTTTTGCGCAAACATATGATGGAGAAAGTGTTAGTTTGGAGATATGAAATTAAATATTTCAGAGGCCACCATAGCAGAAGCTACAGGATTACCTTCCTTTGGAGAGAAATACTTTAAGGGGGTGATCGTTGACAGGAATCTTTGTCATAAATTTCTAAGGTTGGAGCATCAGGACCCCCATTGGATTAAGGTCATTCCTTGAAGCTGCATTAAAGAAGAGTATTCGACGATGCTCATTAGTTTGCATAGATTTCTCACTTTTGAAGGGAGGTATGTCGTGACCTTCCTATACCATTTAAAACTTTTGTCACATTTTGAAGGAGGGCCACAAATTGGTTTTCCCCACTTCCTCTGGATGAGTTTAAATCAAATAGTGAGAGGAGTTAAATCAGCTTCCAAGAAACCCAAAACCAGTATCCATCACCATGGCCTAATGAAACTATTGATTGTCCATGCCTTGAGAAAACAAGGCATTAGTTGGAAACAACTACTTCAACAAAATTTTGCTCAAGAAGGAGTGTTTAAATCTATAGAAGAACAGGAAACAGAGGCATACAGTGAGGGGTCCAGTAGAAAGACAAACAAAAACAAAGGGAATAATTTAGGGGGTGAAGAAGCTATTGTTACAGTTAGCTCATCCCAGCCTATTGATGAATTGGATAAGGATAATTATGTTGTGGAGGAGCATAATGCATCCAAAAAGAAGGAAACCTCCCAATCTCAGAAAATAAGTCCAACCCTGGTTCCAAAAACTAAAAGGCAGAAAATAAAGGACTCTAGGCAAGGTGAATGATCGGATAGTGCTCTTGAGGAAACCATTGAATTATCACCAGAGTCAGTTAGCTAGTTGGAAAAGGACCATGAACTAAACATTCAGGGCAGGAAAAAGTGTCAAAAGAAGGATGTGCCAGTAGAACAAATCCTAGAGGATCCCACTACATCTAAGAAGGAGAGGCCTGCCCAATCTAAGGAACCTAGTCTAGCCTCGATTCCTAAAAATCAACTGCCATGAAGTGAGAGGTGAAAAAGGAAGAAAACATGTCAAAAGGAAGTTTCACATGATGCCCCCAAGGAAACTATTGAGTTCCCTCAAGAATTGGTTAATGAGTTGGAAAAGACCCCTGAAGCAGCTATTGTGTTTCCTCAAGAGCTGATTAGTGAGTTGGAGAAGAATCCTAAGGTGACAAGTGGAATTAAGGGGAAGCTTAAAATGAGGAAGGTTCAAAAGAAACAAATCTCAGAGCCTACAGCTCAGTCCTCCAAAGTGGAAACAAGGAATGTTCAGCAAGAACAAACTCCAGAACCTACACTTCGGTCCTCCAAGGTGAAAATCAAATATGTACAAGAAAAGAAGGTCCCCTTGCCTATAACTGCTACTAAAACAAAGAAGAAGAATTTATTTGAAGAGACTTCCACTCCTGTCAGCGAATCTTAGGAAGCCTCACTTCCTGTACGAAGAACCACAAGGAGCATGGCCAAACAAATAATAGTTCCACATATGTCTTCTCTCCCAGAAGAGCCTATTGATATTCCCATTTCTCCAGAGAAAGAAAGTGGCTATGGAGTGATGATTAGTGAGACCAAGGGGTTAGTGACATAAACCTTGAGAGGTCTAAGAAAGGAGAAGGAAGCCGGAGAGGAGGTGACTGAACAAACAACCACATATGATCCTTGTTAGCGATAATTCTTGTCACGGGCTCGAGAGCACCCAGACCTGCTGGTTGCGCGGGAAGCGCTAAGCACAGCACGTGAGAATCCCTTTTTCAGTAGTGAGTCGAGCGAGCGGGCGAAGTTTTGTCATCGGCGGCCGAGATCCACCTACAGAGTTAATTGACGGTCATCGGGTTTTTGGGGCTGTCAAGTTTCCTGGGGTTTAGCAAGAGGGAGCATCAATGGTTCAAAACAAATCAGGATCGTCCGATCCAACCGGGACAAGTGGCAACCTGTTGGCGTATCGGGTATCAGGAGTCAAGGAGTTCTTCGTTCATTGCAGTGGAAATCGTCAATCGGCGAAATGCCGAAAGCGCCTTTGGCATCGAGCCTACGGTCTTAGCCCCAGGTCTTATCAAGGGAGCTTGCAAAGGGGGGATAACCCCTTTTATATTAAGTCTATACTATCTGGGCCGTTCGTCTGAAGGACGCACGGCATGCATCCCTATATTGTCGGCATTCAGGAGTTTGAGGGGTAAGCACTCCTCGCTTTTTCACATTTCGAAACCCCGAACCCCGAAATGCCAATAGGACCCCATATCGCGAGGCCCCAAACACAGAAAGCATTGAAGGCGCCCAAAAGTCGGGCCCCCAGTATTACGGAAAATTCTCGACCGTCCATCCACTTGAGACAGGTGGAATCCGGTCGACATATCGGGTATCGTATTTTCAGGAAACTCGGGACCTCACATTCATAGCAGCTGAGATTGCCGACATGAAAAAGGCCGAATGCACCTTTAACGGTAGCCACAAGGTCACAGCCTGTGGTCACCTAGGAAATGAAAAAGCTGCACAAAGGGGGCCAAAGGCATCAAGCACAATCGTCGAAAGGTTCATCGCGTTCTCCGGGCGCCATTGATCTGATCTCAGGACTGGTTTCTGCCTAAAAGTAAATCAAGGTAAGGAAGAGGTGGGTGAAGCCTCTCTTCGTGCATTAAGTGCAATATATGGAGAGCCTGGCCGGTAGTCTTCCCGAGGGGGGTTCTGTGTACCCATGTCTCCAAAGAAAAAAGGTCATGTTGAGTCCTCGGCTAGCTAGAAAAGTCTGCACATGCCAGATCGGCATTTAATGGCTCAGCTACTTCCCCTACAAGGGCCATGCACAGTTAAGGTGGCGTCCGACAGAGAAATATCCATCCAAATTTGGCTGAAGGGACACCAAGCTTCAGATGACCGTGCACGCCTCCGTGAGGCAATTTTCTCTGAGTATATAGACTCGATCTTTGTATTTTTGTAATCGATCTATGGTTGAGCAAGACTCCCAGTTGTAAAAACTTTAATGAAGAATTGTTTTCTGGTTGTTTCTGGACTCTTGAGACTTCTTGCCTGATGAATGTCAATTTATTTCATGTTTGTATATACTGTATTAGAGCAGCTCGGAATTGGAGGATCCAGTCGGGTTGTGACTGTTATAGGATGATGTATGTTGGATCACTGTAATAGTTGTGTTGTTCTAAACAGTCCCTATGAACTTATCAGCACTGAACGACTTGGAATTGGAGGATCCGGTCAAGTCTTCCCTTTAGTTTCTTGAAGCCCTAAACCAAGTGGATCTTGTATTCAAGTGTTTTTCCTCTACGAGCTACCGAAAGGCCTGTTACCTGAGATAGTTTGTCCATTCTTCTCCCAAGTCCTCCACCTGCCCATATTTAAATCAACTCCCTGAATGAAGTTGGGTCAAGACCTCCTTTGTTCCTTGCTATCAGACAAAGTTCCTATTTTGAAGCGATACTTGTTCGAGTCTCTACCCATTTGATCGCCCATCTATCAAACCATGACATAAAACTAATGGGCGTTGGGCTCTGCTTCTGCAAGCAATCCAGGAGCGAATTCCAGCGCTAACATTTATGGCGTCGTTGTCGGGGACGAAGTTGAAGATTTTCCCTAGGCAGAACGACATTAAGCCTCTGATTCTGAAGGTGCATCAGACATTAGATCCCTTAAAGATTTCTATTGTGCACTTGGTGACTCCACTGTGGTGACTCCATTGTTTCAACATCATTGTTTTAGCTGTGACTACTGTTAGCACACCTGAAAGCTGACCCTAAGGAGCTTTCTCGAGAAGGTTTCAGCAGCTGCTTTCTCATCCTGAGAAGCTTCCTGGGGTAACAACAACGTTAAGATCTGTCCTTTGATGGTGAACAAGGACCAGGCACATTTGAAGCTGCGCATCTTTCATCGGGCGACTCCATGATTCGAGGATCGATCGGCGACTCCACTGGTTCGATATGGAGAAAATCCTTGCTCGCAGGTTTGCTCCTTTTAATTTTTCTTCTATTCTTGGTTTTCCAAATGTTTTCCCCTCTCCGAATGAATGGGGTGATTATTTGCCCATATTTGGAAAGCGTGAAGAGGACAACCCTGCTCAGCACCTTGGTGAGTTTCATGAACTCATGCATCAGTGGGAGATACATCATGAGGATGTATTACTGAAAATGTTCATGTTCTCGTTAGCAGGGGATGTGCATAGATGGTATCATTCTTTACCCCCTGCTAGCATTTCTTCACTTAGTGAATTCCATGCAGCCTTCACTGCCATTGTCAGGAGATTTATCCCTCTGAGTTGATTTTTCATAGCTGTTGTGAGGGATACTACAACAAATGTATACAAGATAGAGTTGTCTCTTATGTAGGCTATGAGGATGATCCTGATGACCTGGATCAGAAATCAGTCATTTCTCCTCCCCATTCGTCTGCTTCGGGTGAAGTTATGGAGCTGGCAAAATCTATCGCTGCCAGACTAGACAGGTGGGAAGCTGAGCGATGTGCAGAGGACTTTCCACCCTTTGAAGAAAAGGATTTTGGTATCTCTACAATGGATGATTCTGAAGATCCCAGGGAGGAAAAAGATGCTTCGGGCGGAGTTATGGAACTGATAAAATCTATCAATGCCAGACTTGAAAGGTGGGAAGCTGAACAATATGCTAAGGATTTCCCATCCTTTGAAGCAGATTCCCTTAGCAGCTCTACTAAGGGCGATTATGAAAAAATCTTTCCCACGGGTCCTATTTATGGCCATTATGAACCTGACCCGTGGGAGAGTCGGGAAGAAGATACCCTGAGTGAGCTAATGGAGCAGGTGAAATATCTCTCTGCCCAATTAGAAGGGTTGGAATCTGAAGACACCGAAGAGGATTTTGCAGTCTTCGAGGCAGATGATCTAAGTAGCTCTTTTGAAGAGATTATTGAAGATTTCTTGGATGCGTTAGCATCTGCCCCCGATGACCCTGTTGCCTCATATTTAAATGAAGAAGCCATTGTGGAAGAGGATTGTTCTTTCTTCCTTCATGAGATTTCCCATGATATATTTACATTTGGGATTGAAGAGAAGGATCGGGAGACTGTTCCCTTTTTACAAGATGGGAGAGTGCACAAAGAGGAGGAAGAACCAGAGGACAAACTGAGCACGCATTTCTTTTTCTACCCAGAGCCAGTCAGCGAGCAGCCACCACCCAAGATCAGTGAACCTGCGACAGTTGTCCACTCACCTGTGCTTATCAAAGATTTTCAACTACATGTGAGCAACTCTGTAGCAAAGGAGGTTGCCTGTCACCAATTTTCTGAAATTTGCCACTCATTCTATGACCCTGTTGGAAAATACATGGAGTGGCATGTCTTTTATGCCTTGGAGCCGTCCTATTTCATATCAACTTCAGCCTTTGAGGAGAAGTTGAAGAGTGTAGTTGTTTTGCTGTCACGGTTACACTATCTGCTGGTGACCATCGACAGAAGGAAGGAGCTTCTATCCAGGAAGTTGCTTGACTGGCTATGGTGGAATATTTCTTTCACCTAGCCTCATGTAAAGTGTTTTATTAGTTTAGGATTGTATATAAATAAGCTCCTTTGAGCATGTATCTTTATTTTGTTGCTTTTATTTTTTTGGTTTGTATTTTTAGCAGCGAGGGGTTTTGAGCCTGACTCCATAGCCCAACAACAAGGCACTGAAGCTGCAGAATGAGTTCTTAGAGCATCGCAGGGACGACTTTATCCCCCATGGAGCCTAATGTTAGTGATAATTCTTGTCTGGGGCTTGAGAGCACCGAGACCTATTGGTTGCGCAGGAAGCGCTAAGCGCGACACGGGAGAATCCCTTTTTCAATAGCGAGTCGAGCGAGCGGGCGAAGTTTTGCCATCGGCGGTCGAGATCCACCTACAGAGTTAATCGATGATCATCGGGTTTTCGGGGCTGTCAAGTTGCCCGAGGTTTAGCAAGAGGGAGCATCAATGGTTCAAAAAAAATCTGGATCGTCCGATCCAACCGAGACAGGTGGAAGCCTGTCGGCGTATCGGGTATCGGGAGTCAGGGAGCTCTCCGTTCATTGCAGTGGAAATCGTCGATCGGTGAAATGCCGAAAGCGCCTTTGGCACCGAGCCTACGGTCTTAGCCCCAGTCTTATTAAGTGAGCTTGTGAAGGGGGGACAACCCCTTTTATATTAAGAGGATACTATATAGGCCATCTGTCTGAAGGACGCGCGACATGCATCCATATCTTATCGGCATTCAGGATTTCGAGGGGTAAGCGCTCCTCGCTTTTTCACATTTCGAAACCCCGAACCCGGAAATGTCGATAGGACCCCATATCTCGAGGCCCCAAACACTAAAATCATCGAAGGCACCCAAAAGTCAGGCCCGCAGTATTACAGAACATTCTCGACCGTCCATCCACTTGAGACAGGTGGCATCCGGTCGGCATATTAGGTATCGGAGTTTCAGGAAACTCGGGACCTCACATTCATAGCAGTTGATATTGCCGACTAGCGAAAGGCCGAATGCACCTTTAACGGTAGCCACAAGGTCACAGCCTGTGGTCGCCTAGGAAATGAAAAAGCTGCGCAAAGGGGGTCAAAGGCATCGGGCCCAGTCGTCGAAAGGTTCATTGCGTTCTCCAGGCGCCATTGATCCTATCTCAGGACTGGTTTCTACCTAAAATTAAATGAAGGTAAGGAAGAGGTGGGTGAAGCCTCTCTTCGTGCATTAAGTGCAAGATATGGAGAGCCTGGTCGGCAGTCTTCCCGAGGGGGGTTCTGTGTACCCATGTCTCCAAAGAAAAAATGTCATGTCGAGTCCTCGGCCAGCCAGAAATGTCTGCACATGCCAGATCGACATTTAATGGCTCAGCTACTTCCCCTGCAGGGGCCATGCGCAGTTAAGGTGACGTCCGACAGAGAAATATCCATCCGAATTTGGCTGAAGGGACACCAAGCTTCAGATGACCGCACACGCCTCCGTGAGGCAATTTTCTCTGAGTATATAGACTTGATCTTTGTATTTTTGTAATCGATCTATGGTTGAGCAAGACTCCCAGTTGTAAAAAATTTAATGAAGAATTGTTTTCTAGTTGTTTCAAGACTCTTGAGACTTCTTGCCTGATGAATGTCAGTTTCTTTCATGTCTTTGTATATACTGTATTAGAGCAGCTCGAAATTGGAGGATCCAGTCGGGTTGTGACTGTTATAGGATTATGTATATTGGATCACTATAACAGTTGTGTTGTTCTAAACAGTCCCTGTGAACTTCTCAGCACAGAACAACTTGGAATTGGAGGATCCGGTCAAGTCTTCCCTTCAGTTTCTTGAAGCCCTGAACCAAGCGGATCTTGTATTCATATTTTTTCCTCTACGAGCTACCGAAAGGCCTGCTACCTGAGATAGTTTGTCCATTCTTCTCCCAAGTCCTCCACCTGCCCATATTTAAATCAACTCCCTGACTGAATTTGGGTCAAGACCTCCTTTGTTCCTTGCTATCAGACACAGTTCCTATTTTGAAGCGATACATGTTCGAGTCTCTACCCATTGGTTCACCCATTTATCAAACCGTGACATAAAACTGATGGGCGTTGGGCTCTGCTTCTGTAAGCAATCCAGGAGCGACTTCCAGCGCTAACAATCCTAACAATTCTCTGAGCAAACAACAATTGATAGTGAAGGTTGGGAAACTAACAAAATAGAATGAGAAGCTAAAACAGGAGGTTACAGAGTATCAAGTGTTGGATAGGCATATTAAGGTAGAAAATGCACAATTGAAAGAATATAACCTAAGGTTAGAGGATGCACAAGAAGAAGTCTCTGCTAAACTCAACAAATTTTTACATTTGATCCAATACACTAGGGTGATTAAGAAGGAACTTAGGAGTGAAGCTTCTAGTCTCAACATTCTATAGCTAGATAAATGATGTTCAGATAGGATGGGAGATGGTTCAGTTTTGCAAAGTTTTGAGTATCAGTTTTGACATTGTTGCATGAGGACATGCAATGACTTTAGCATGGGGGAAATGTTGAGTCTCCATTTTGACACTTCTATTATCCTATAGTATCCTCTATCTGAGTCTATTTTACATATGATATGTGTATATGTTAACCATTTCCTCCACAAACCTACTTTGTGACCTTGTCCATATGCATAGAGAGGTAACCTATGTTAAAACATGATTTGTTTATTTTTTGATTAAATTGGAATTAAATGGTTGATTATTATGCTCCTAATTAATTTGACTATTACTAAGCAGCTCATGACAAGGCATCACTTCATCCAGTACTAGTACTGGTCTGGTACTGTAGCAACCGCTTTATTTGGTACTCCACCTGATCCGGTACCAATACTCCACCTAATCTGTTACTCTGCAATGATCTGGTACCAATACTCTACCCTGATCCGGTACCAACTCTGCGACTATTCTGGTACTATTGTTGCACTGATCCGGTACCCAGATTTATGATTGTGCTAGTCCAGTACTAAACCCTTGTCTACAGGATTAGCGTGTTGAACAAGTATGCTCGTGGTGATTCCAAGAAGTTAGTTGGATGTAAGTATCCTTAGATAGTTTGGATATCATGATAGACTTCATCACTCATGCACTTCGTGTCATGAGGATGAAGTCCACCCCTTGAGATACGATATGAATAACCAATTGTAACTTTTTGAAAACATTTGATAATTGTCCTCACACCTTGGTTATAACGGCTCATCTTCTTTAAAAGGGATGTTGTGTAGATGATAGAAAGTAAGTAGCAAGTAGAGAATGATATACATTGTTATGCTGGGAAATGAAATGTTGAAATTCTGATTCATTCGATCAATTGAAGGAATGCAAATGTTATTTTGTGCAATTCATGCGTATGAGTAAAGTTTTTTAGTATGTAATTTCCTTAGAGGTACCTTGTTGGTTCGGCAAGGGCTCACCGCCCCAACCAAAGTAAGCCTCCCTGTACATGTCTTTGTGTGTTGTGAGTTAATTGTGTAAGTGTGAAAACTTAATAGTTGAGTGTTGCAAATGATTTTAAATGCATAAACTTTTCTAAATACAGTACAGATTTATTTGATTTTGAATCAGTGTGAGTGAATGGTTATACATTGAGCAGAGTAGATAATTCCATTTTCATTTCTGCATATTGATATTTAGTTAACAAGAGTTGGATATATGTGTGGGATTGTTAAATAAGGAATTGTTATTGTTTTAAATTTATGATTGTGATGTTCTTAATAGGTACAAGAACCATAAGACTTCATCTCTCATTTTCATGCTCCATGTAATGAAGTCTCTCAATCATATTGACTGTTTCCTGTATTGAGAAAGGTTTGATTAGAATTGATAGGGTTATAATTGGTTTATTTCTAAGAGTAAATAAAGTGAATTGTTAATTACTATTTAAATTGCTACAAGAAGCAAGATCTCAGTTCATCTCTTCATTTCATGAACCTATAATGAACAGACTTGTTATCTAAGAAAGAATCTTTTCAATTGAGTGTTTGTTTGATAGTTTTGTTATAAGATTTATCTTATGATTTTGAGGTTGTGTGAAGTATTCATATATTCTAAAAATAGAGTGTTATGTTATTAATTATTTCTTGATTGAGCTAGATACAACAGACATAGATAGGTTACATGTTTTCGGCACATATGGTGTAACAACTCTTTTGATTAAGAATCTCGGATTGACATAAAAATGAGTGCAATATACTAAGCATATATATACACCAACAAGAACAAGGTGGTTGATGCACTCAACAAGAGAGTGCATGAGATGCATGCTACAACCATTAGCATGTACAAACTAGATTTGAAGGACATAATTTTAGAGGATGCAAAATTAGTTCAACACTATATGGAAATAAAGACAAAGGTACAACAAGGTATTTTGCAGTAGACCATTAACAAGTTTGATTTAAAAGAGAATGGAATCCTCATGTACATAAGTATAATTTATGTTCCAAACTCTTAGGAATTGAAAAACCTGGTATTAAAATAAATGCATAATGTGCCCTATGTTGGACACCCAGGTTATTAGAAAACCATTGTTGTTGTCAAGAGTCAATATTATTATCCAATTATGAAGAAAGAAGTAGTTGATTTTATTATCAGGTGTTTGGAATGTCATAAAGTAAAGGCTGAGCATAGAAACCCAACTGGTTTGCTACATCCATTGCCCATCCCTAAGTGGAAATGGGAAGTTTTCACAATGGATTTTATCATGAAGTCGCCCATAACTACCAAGCAACATGATTCTATCATGGTAGTAGTAGACAATCTTACTAAAGTTTCCCACTTTATTCTAGTAAAACACGTGCACAAGGAATCTAACATTGTCGACATTTATATGAAGGAAATTTCTAGATTGCATGGTGTACTGTTGGCAGCCAACCCATTTTTTTGATTGATCTCAAAAAGCTGCCTACACCCCTTGTCGTATTACGACAAATCATTGTCGCATTGTGCTTCTAGACATTCGTCTCATTTTTTGCGACAATTACGATTCAATTTCGTTTCAGTTTTCACAACTGCAAGTGTGAAAACACCTCTTTCGTTGCTTAGATTGTCATCGTTTTTTGGTTGATTTACTGAAAGACGCTTGATCACTGGTTTATCACATGACTACTAAAGGTTGTCTCGAACTTATGTTCTTGAGCATTATCTTACCTGGATTGCACATTTGGATATATTTGATTGTAAAACCTTTGGGCATAAAAGTTATTAGTCTTGTTTTGATCTTATGAAAATTGTAATGGATTTGGTCTTATTGCTTTTTTCCTTATTATGGATTCTCACTCAGTTATTATATGAAAAGATTTGGATCATATTGTTCTCAAAAGATTGGAATGAAAACATTACCATATGCATCGAGTACATGGACAAGTTTATAAGGTATGATGAAAATGGTTCAAGGCGCATGAATTAATCATATTCGACTTTACAAATCGATACTTGACATACTATGTTTGCAAAGTTGGATTATACGTTGAATGTTTCATAAGTCCCGAGCTATGTAAACCCTGTGTTTGAGCAATTGATTGAACG
>ML806080.1:179443-227504 GCA_009831015.1 Picea engelmannii
CGTAGTTAGTATCTTGTAAATATATAATAGTTAGTAGTTTATAGTTAGATTAGTATAGTTAAGTTAAGTTTGTTTTTATTAGTTTCTAGTTTCCTCTATTTTAGTTTGATTTCTTTTATTTAGTTAGATTAGTTTATTTTAGTATGTTTTATTAGTTTCTAGTTTCCTTAGTTTAGATTATTTAGCTCAGATCACTTTCTCTTTGGTTTCCTTACGAGACCTCAGAGCGGCCAACGGAGTCGTTAAACTCGTCAGGGTGGTCCATACCAAACGGCTTGGGTTATTTAGACAACCCCGGACCGGTTCCACTCTCCCAGTTGATGGATGGACTGTTTCGCCCGTCAACATGTACCTAGGACAATTGTATTTGACAAAGATCCCTAGTTCACATCAAATTTTTGGAAGGGATAATTTAAAGGATTTGGGAAAAACATAAATTTTAGCATAGCCTACCATCCAGAGTCACATGGGAAAACAGAAAGGGTAAATCAAGTGATAGAAGATATGCTAAGAATGTATGTGATGGACAAACTGATGTAGTGGAAAAAATATTTACATCTAGTTGAGTTTGCTTATAACAATGGGTATCAAGCATCTCTAAAGATGAGCCCATTTGAGGTACTTTATGGAAGAAAGGTCAACACACTAATGAGTTGGGACAACCCAACAGACAGAGAAATGGTTGGGCTAGATTGCTAAGGGAAATGGAAGATCAAATGGTGAAAATAAAACAAAACTTAAAGGCTTCCTAAGACAAGAAGAAAATTTATGTAGATAAATGCAAAACTTACAAATAATTTGAAGTGGGTGACCACGTGTTTTTGAAAGTGAAATTTAGGAAAAGTTCACTTAAGTCGGGAAATTGTTCAAAGTTGGTAGCATGTTATTGTGGGTTGTTTGAAATCCTGGAGAGAATTGGTGTTGTCACATACATGATTGCACTTCCTGCATCCATATTCTTTCATAATTTGTTTCATGTATCTTTTCTTAGAAAGTATGTGCCCGATGTCAATCATGTAATTGATTGGAATGTGATTAAGGCAAAGAAAGAAGGAAACTTTCGATTTCATCTGGTGTGCATATTGGATCGGAAAGTCAAGTTGCTCCATAATTGCACGATAAGATTGGTAAAGGTTCAGTGGACCTGTTACGGTCCTGAGGATACAACTTGGGAGAATGAGGATGCTATGCATGCAGAGTACTTGTATCTTTTTGAAGACTTTTGAAATTTTGATTGTACATAATGCATTGAGGATAGTGCATAAATAAGGGGGAGAGGAATGTAATACCCCTAGGCTGAACCCCAATTGTAATGTAAGTGTAAATGTACATATATGCTAGTGAGTCATGGGCATGCAAGTTTTGGATACAGTTTAGGGCACGCCCACCAAGGGAAGAGTGTGCACATGTTTCATAACTTTGTGCACACCGGAGTAAGTGCACAAAGATTTATGTATACACAAACCAAGGGAAGAGTGCGTGCCCATTTCATAGCTTTCTGCGCACATGTGTAAGTGTGGGGATTGCTTCAAAGTGCACACTGGAACGTGCTCGTAGCTGGGATATTTTGGGGACATAGAGCCTTTGTATATATGTATATTGAGGCCAGAGTGCCTGTGTGGTTATTACATTGGAAAGATTGGATTGCGAAAATGGCACATGCACCTATTTTTTTAGAATGTAATTGCACTCAGCTATCAATAAAAACATATCACTGTGCACATACCAATTAGACGAAAAGAGATGGGGGGTTAAAACTCCACTAGAATGGGAAAGAGGTGGGAATATTAAAGGGAACATTTTAATCATATTTCCAAAAGTATAATTATGGGATATGTATTTATCCTATGTTCCTAAGGAATGGAAATGGGTCACCAAGTGGAGCTAAGTTATATCTTAAGGTTACAAGTGTCCAATTATAATCATGCAAATATATTGTTGAGCCTTAGTGTATTTCAGGGGGGAATTCACTCATTCCTTCAGGAGGAAGACCAACTTTCCTCTACCAGGAAGCCAAGTCTTGTTGTAACTTGCTTCCATCATAAAACCCTGTGATTCAGAAGTCATGTGTTTGTCGAAGAAGTGGGTTAACAGGAATGTTTTTGTCAAAGAAGCAGTTTGTTAGGCTTGTGTTTGTCGAAGAAGAGGGTTTTCATGCCCATGTTTGTATAAGAAGTGAGTTGTCATACCCATGATCATTCTCTCTAGGTGAGAGATCTGCTAAGAATTATTTTCCCAAGGTGCCCAATAGCAGCTACAGGGCTCTGAGACTTCATGTCTGACCTGTTGTTGAATCCCTGGAAGGGAAGTGGGAAGTCGAAGGACTATTCAGTAAAAAAGGGGCACACTTCCTGGGGTGGGACAAGCATGTGGGGAATGAGGGACTGTACTCTTTTCTCTGGGGTTGGCACCTTTTCTGAGCGTTTTGACTGTTCACAAACCTTAGCTTGGCTTAGGTTGCCTTTTCCCAGGTGGAAGTTTAGCCCCAACTCGGGGGTAACCTACTACTGATTTTATGAGCAGTAGATTCTATGGCTGGGAGGAATGTCTGAGGACTGTTCGCGGTTGGTGGATTACAACAAAAGATAAGTATCTTCTTATGTGTATTATTCTATGAGTAATGTACATATACATGTTAAATATATTATGTGTTACAGTTATGTGTGTGTGTGTGTGTGTGTGTGTGTGTGTGTGTGTGTGTGTGTGGATTATATGTGCTGCAAAACCTCATGTATGTTGCATATGTAGGGCATGGGCCATGACAGGTTATATTTGTTTATATATTGTTTAACATGTGAATGCTTATGTTATTTTTTGTTTATGGAATTGGTACTTAATTATGATGGGTTGGGCATGTATTGTTAGTTCTGCATAACTATTGAAAATGTATAGAATGGATTATGGTAGTTATTAAGTGTTTTATGTTAGATAATTCAGTGGCAACAGTCATGGGATTCTAAGGCAAGGCTTGAATCATCACACGTGAAAAGTGGTATCAGTCCACACAAATGGGACATCCCCCTCACATTACATAGGAATGGTTGTGTGCATAGTTGTATTATGAGTTCATTATGTTGTTTTAGTCGTTATCTTGTTAAGGACGACACCCAACTAGAAGGTTGGATACATTACAAAGGGGTATCAAAGTTTCACAATTTTGATGTGACGTGGCCCAGAGCAAAGTTGGAGACATTAAATTTCAGATGCATGATGAGTTAGTTAAAATATGGAGAGATGTGTGAGTCTTAAAGGAGGATTAGGCATGTCAAGTGACGCCTCAGATTCATGGACATATATCACCATATGGTGAGCCAAGGTCCAAGCCATACATTCCCTCGATTCATGAGATTAAGTTGCATTACTACGACCATAAATGAAATGATACAAAGGATTATGTATTGTAGGTGATGGAGCCTTTCAAATCCATGATTACAGGGATGGAACATGAGGTGGAGTTTAATGTCCTTAAATCTATCCAAGTTGTGGAAGGATTGAGAGAGGTACTATCAGAGATGGAGCTAAGGTCAAAGCCTAATGGGTACATCTCAGAGCTAAAGTTAGTCTAGGATGCCATGATACCTAGGAAAGGGAAAAAATGTATTAGATGCAGAAAGGAAAAGGTGAAATTGGTGTTGTGACTTTATGTAGGTATGGATAGGGTTGAAGGCCTGATGAACCATGCCCTGGTGGGTAGGTTTAATGGAAAATTGGTAAAAGGAGACTCTCTGAAACTTTGGTTGGAAAAAAGTTTGCACAAAATTCTCAGATATACTCCCAAGCATCACCTCCTAGTCAGAGGGTGGATATGCTTCGAATTCAAAAGACCATAGGATGCTACTACAATCCTCAAAAAGTAATAGTTGTGGGAGCCTTCGAGTCTTGTCTTAAAGCATTGGAAGCTAAGGTTTGATCCCCATCATGAATTAATGAATGTCCAACATATTTCAGTACTTCTTCCTAGGATTCCTTTAGAATTTTGGAATGAAGCTATCTTAAGATTGATTGGAGGTAATATTGATCATTTCATTGTAGTTGAGGAGAATATTTGGGACTCCTTTGACAAATGAATGACAAAAGTGCTTGTTGAAGTTGATATTAGGGAAGGGTTGTCAATAGAAATTGAAATTTTCAGGGGGGGATCGATGTTACTTCAATCATTGGACTATTGGAAAGTGTTATTTTGTTGCTCAAAGTGCCACAAGGTAGGCCATTTGTGGAGAGAGTGTAGTGTCCAAATTCCTCAATGACATCCTAAGAAGAAGCAATGGACTAGAAAATTAGACATCCTAGATGATCAGAGTCCATTGGCTTGTGAGGAAGAAAAAAACAATAATGTCGACCCTCTTAAGGGGTTGATATCAACATGTCTCTCCCTAATCAGAGTCAAGACTTCTCAACTGAAAAGGAGGATTCCCATGAGTCTTCTTCAGTTGGTGCCTATAAAGGTAAGGACTCCTTTTGTTCATATTCAAAACCTTTGTATGTTTTTAATGAAGAAAATGTATCACCTAAAGGAGACATTTATGAGAGGGAATATCAAGTAGTTTTGGCACCTAGTGGTATTTGAATGTGGAGTAGGGTGCATCTCTGGAGTTAGATGAAGGAGGGCCACATGATAAGGTTAAGAAGGTTGTGGATACATTGCAAAATTAGTCTGTTTCTTCCTCATATCATTTGTGCCCTAGTAAATCTAACTTGGAAGATGAAGGAGGAGAGATCCAAGGTGATTTAGTTTTGATGCACTCCAAGCTAGATCCAGTGGGGATAAAATCATATATATAAAAATAAAAATAGAAGGCCTCAAAGGAGGTAAAGGTAGGAAAACAATTGACTATACAAGGGTCACTTAGAGCAGAGAATCCCAAGAAAGTTTCTTCATCGTTGTCTTTTTTTCCTTCAAAGTTAGAGGGTTAGGGGGTGTCCTCAATAGGTTATCCCTCAAAAGATTTTTGTATGTGTGTATGACCGATGTGATTATGTTCCAAGAGATGATGTCTGACAAGAAAAAAGTGATTTATTTTCTCTCCTCTATATTGAAGGAGTGGAATTTTTTTGACATGGATGTATAGGGATTCTCTGGTGGTCTATTAATTGGCTGGAATGATAGTTTTGAGGATACTAATTCTATCTATCTTATGTCTAGAATAGTGGTTGAAGTAAACGCCAAGGGTGTAGACAAGTGGTTCAAATTTATGAACTTATATGATCCATATAGTAATAGGTTACAGTTCTGGAACAATTTAAAAGAAAAACAGACCTTGAGTGGGGGTAACATGATTATAGGTGGTGAATTAAAACTAACTTTGAATTCAAGAGAATAATGAGGTGAGGTGGCTAGATTGGATCCATTAGTGGAATTTTTTAATCATTCTTTGAAGACTTAATATTGGTGGATGTTCAACCAATTAAGGTGGTTCCAAATTGGAGAAATTCTAGACGAGCTAGGCCCAGTGTTTAAAAAAACTAGATCCATTTCTTGTTTTCAAGAAGAATCTTTAGGATATCATTCAAAATATCTTTAGGATGAGTGCTCACATGGCCTTTTCTCTCTCCTTGTCTAGTTCATTGTGTGTCGGTGACTATATTTACCTTCAATTTGGTGCCCTAGCCGCACTTTCCAATGGCAACATGAAGTTTTCCCTTCCTCAACTACCAAATGAACCAGTGACAAGATCGACATTTTGACTAATATGTGTCATCGACAAGTTCGTAAATGTTTTCATCGAAAATTTGAATTCATTCCCATCGACACTTAAACTGACCCATCAACACTTCCCTAATTTTTTTCATTTGTGATTTGAATTTGTGCCCATCGATGCTTCCCCAAATTTGTTCATCGGTGATTTTAATTTGTACTCATCGACACTTTAGTGAATTTGTCCATCAAAACTTTCTTAAATTCTCTCATCAAAGCTTTGATATTTTTGTCCATATGCATTTTGAAGAGACAAGCCTCATCGACTAGCACACACGAAGTGGGTTCCACATGGACATGATGATATAATCTTGTAGGTAATGCTTGATATCTTTGAGAGATCATAAGTTCTTTACCAAAACTCAGACTCAAGCATATTGATAGTCAATGGAAATACCTTGGGAAGTATATTTGAACTATGGATATAAAATCTGCATTATTAGGAGTATCTCTTGTTGAACTATGAATCTTTAGGAGTATCTTTAGGATTATTTGATAAAGATATTTGGTTGGGGGAGTTTCACTTCTCTTTGGTTGGATGATTATGCATGTTGCTAGGTGGTATTCTCAAATGCGATTGTCTTGTTGATCACCCCTTGGTTGTACTTGATGGTATCCCAGAGCATGCTATCTCATTATGATGTGGTTGTACTTGTACTTGTCTTGAAGGTATTATTATCACATGATTTGTACTTATGCAAATCCTCCACAATATCTCCAAATCTTGTGTAACTATGGAAGAATATACCACTATCACCTAACTAGAAACTTCCCTCATTTTAGTGATGGAAGAGGTTCACCACAGGGGAGGTTTCCCTAGTGTCCTCAAGGGATCAAATAGCAATATTTAGCCAAGCTTACAGCCTCCAATATTGATCACGTATTAGTTAAGTCTAGGTCTAGGAGAAGGATGAAGGATAATGAGATAATCGTTGTACCTATACGAGAAATAAACAACTTGCAGCATATATAGACAATTATCAAGTTATAGAATGAAAAAATAACCCTTTAGACACTAGACAAGTAATAACTACTATGGTTGTTGTAAATTACAACAGTAAACTAGGTTTATAACAACAATTATAACTTTTCAACAACAACAAAATAAAGTGCTCAGAAATGTAGCAAATTACCTTAAAAAGTGAGCATTAAACAAGTATATTATTATCCAATTGCTAGAAGTAATTTCTGAAAAAGTCAAGCCACTTATAAATGGATGTATGCAACAATTTAAAGTAGTTTTCAGTGGCTGTAGAAAAATTCTATAACAACAAAAATAAATAGTGAAATTTTTCTAGGTTTAGGGTTAGCAATGTTAGTTAAGTTTTTGAGAGAGTGATAAAAATGGTTTTGATAGCTACTTCAACCACAAGAACACCTCTAGATCAATGTCATTTTCCTCTAGGGATTATGGAGTCTCAAATGAATTATCTTGAATATTGATCTAGATGAAACAAGAGATGCAAGGTATAATCCCTAAGGTGCAAACACACGTGGGCCTTAGGTTTTAGAATTCAAGGAAGAAGGTACCTAGGGTGAAAACAATATTTGGCCCTAGGTGTCATTTTTTCCCTTCTCCTAGATTTACTTAGGTCAAGGATCAAAATATTTGGTTAAAACCCTAAAATGATAGCACTTTTGGGACTTATTATTTTAACCCTAGCAAGAATGTTTCACAAACTTGGACAAATAAAACTTTGTGAGGGAAAGAAGCGCTCATGTTTCCCTCTTAGGGTTTCAACAAGACAAGGAATACTTGCAACAAGATAGTAATTCAACCTTTATCATTTAACAATAAAATTTAAATTGTAGAAATTACTTCTTCCAAGAACCAAGAGCGTCAAACCCTCCAAGAACCAAGAGTGTCAAACCCTAATTTGTAGAAATCATCCATCCAATAGAGCAAGACATCCACAAAGAACCTCCTTCAAGCATAATACATAAGAGAAAAGAGCCAACGAGGTTGAAATAGTGAAACTTTTAAAGGTGTTACCACTAATGAGTGAGGGAAGTGATTATTTGTGAGTCAAAACCTAGTGCTTTGTCAACAAAACAAGTCAAAATTCAATAATAAGTGGGGTTGACCCCTCAAGTAACCTCCACAAAATGATAAAATGAAAATGAGACATCATAAATTCCACATGTGTGGTGACGGAAAGCCTCCAAAGGCTATGAGAGGGCCCCCCAAGACCACGTGGAAAATGGTATGACTCCTAGTCCATGGTCATGCCAAATCATCAATGGTAACCCAAGTGGCATCAAACCATAGCATCGTAAAACCATAGAGGGTGACATCATCATCAGAAGGAGGCCAACATCAAGGGTCTAGAGTACCACATTTCAAATCATCACCTGGTAAACTTGTTCAACTCCTTAGAATCCCACTCCTCCAAGAAACCACTCCTAAACCTCCCAAAATTAGACTTCGAAGAGTCAAAATTGGCGCTCTCGTCTATAATAGTAGTTGAAATATTAAACAATATAATCCTAGGGTCCCAAACTAATCCCATAAAGGAACCACCATATTGACGTTGCGCTACTCTGATCATCATTTTCGTCCCAACGCGCCCAATCTGCATCCTCCTCTCCTGGAACCCCGAGCTGAACTCCCTAAAGGGACTGAAACCATTATCCAGAATCCTCCCCTGTGAAGGTGTCTTAGTGAAGTCTAAGTCTGCAAATCCACAGTTGGCCTTGAATCTATATTTCCATACAGAGTAAGTGTTGACCTTCCCTCTACTGACATCCCAAAAATAAAGCAGACCAATCATTGTCACAAATCTATCGATCATGATCATCATCATCATCTAAATTAATCTTTCACTCAGATGAATTGATGGATCCCACCACCAAATAGGAAGTCCACCACTCACAATACCTGCTAGTTTTCGTGGTGCCATCATTGTCAAAATGATCCAAGTGCCTGGTATGCCAACATCTTTTGGAAACCAAGTACTAGGAATCAACTATTTTCCTGCAATTTTGTTAATCTCCTGCCAAAATGCATCGGAAAATTTGTTGTCTCGATCACCATTAATGTACTCAAGTAATCTGTAGAGTCCAAATAATCAGAGAACTCACACATACATAGCAAAAAGAGACATGATAGAATCACACAATCGACTTGTCTATCGCATTACACGCATGGGTATTTATACAATGGTGGGATGAGCTCCACCGTTGATTAGTTTCAAGATCAATAGTTGGAATTACTTCTTGCAGACTTTTCTGGTTCTTCCAAGAACTTAATGGACTCGGTGCAGTCGGTCAGTGCATTTATTGCACGTTTATCTCTATCAACTACTTGTCTGGTTGTTATTTAATTTCTAACACTCCCCCTTAATTAAACAACATTTACAACACCTATCTTATCTCTACATATTACAAACTTAGCCTTTCCAAGAGGCTTTGTAAATATATCTGCAACATTATCATTTGTGTTGCAATACAATACATCAATTTCATTTGATTGTATTTTTTCTCTTACAAAATGATAGTGTGTCTGAATATGCTTTGACCTAGCATGATACATTGGGTTGTTTTCCAGTTTGATGGAAATTTGGTTGTCACATTGGATGATTGTTGGTACTTTTTCTTTTCTCCAACATCTTCAAGTATCCTCCTTAACCAAATTGCTTCATAGGTGGCAGTGCATAATGCTTTGTACTCAGCTTCAGTGGATGACAAAGAAACAGTTGGTTTTTTCTTACTGCTCCAGGACATGATCCCTGATCCAATACTAAATGCATATCCTATTGTAGACTTCCTTTCATCTGGATCTATTTCCCAATCAGAGCCTGAGAAACCTGTCAAATCAACATCAAAATCATTAGTATACTCAATACCAAAATCAATAGTCCCTTTCAAATATCGGAGGACTCTCTTTGCATCTTTCCAATGATTCTCATGAGGCTTATCCATAAATTGGCTAAGAATGCTAACTGAATATGCAATATCTGGCTTGGTTGTGGTGAGATAATTTAGACTTCCCACCAATTGTCGATACAAAGTACCATCCACTTCTTTTGATTCATCATTATTGTTGAGCTTAACATTTTGTTCTAATGGAGTAGACACTTGCTTACATGTGTTCATATTAAACCTCTTGAGTGCCTCCTTTATATATTTTCTTTGTGTGATTAAGGTCTTACCATTTTCTCTCCATACCTCAAGACGTAAACAGTAATGTAAATGTCCAAGATCCTTCATTTCAAATCGTTGTGAAAACTTTATTTTGATCTCTTCAATCAACCCAGTAGAACTTCCTCTTATGATAAGATCATCCACATATAGAGAAATCAAATCAATTTGACCATTTCTATCTTTCTTAATATACAGATTGGGATCACTTCTACTTTTTATAAAACCTTGTTGAAATAAAAATGTATCAATTTTCTCATACCAAGACCTAGGTGCATGTTTAAGTCCATATAAATCTTTCTTCAACTTGCATACAAACTATTCTTGTCCTTTATTTACAAACCCCTCTGGTTGAACAAGATAAACCTATTCTTTAAATTCTCCATTCAAAAATGTTGACTTGACATCTAACTGATGCAACTTCCAATTATACTTGGTAGCCAATGCAATCATTAATATAATAGTATTCATTTTTTCTAGAGGAGAAAAAGTGTCTTCATAATCTATCCCTTCTTTATGTGAATAACCTTTGGCAACCAATCTAGCTTTGTATTTTTCTATACTACTATGAACATTAAATTTATATTTGAACAACCATTTTGGTCCTATGGGGGTTTTGTTCCTCGGCAATTCTGTCAATTCCCATGTTTCATTTTTAATTATAGAATCACATTCTTCCTTCATGGAATCCATCCATTCTTTGTGTTATTTAGCTTTCTCATAATTTAAAGTCTCTACCACATTCATAGCTTGAGTTATTAAGGCATAGTCTCTATACTTGACCGGGGTATTAGATTTTCTTGTTGTCCTCCTTAGTTCTTCACTTCTTTGTGGAGTTCATTCATCTCTTCTAAGCATGATCTGGCTACTTGTAGAATCTACGATGCTTGGAGCTTCTTCTTGGACTTCTTCTTCTTCTTCTTTAGCACATTCCTCATTTTCTTTAGGTAGATTCAATATATCATAATCATATGATTTTTGTACTTCATCTGCATTTTCATGAAACAACACATCTCTACTTGCAAACACCTTATGATTGTTACGATCAAAAATTTTATAGGCTTTATATTATGTACAATAACAAATAAATATGCATTTGATTGCCTTTGCATCAAGCTTTCTTCTATCTTCTTTTGGAATGTGAGCAAATGCTTTACTCCCAAATATTCTCAAGTGACTCACTTCTAGTTTATATCCATAAAAAGCTTCAAAAGGTGTTTTTTTCTCTAAATGTTTTGTAGGACTCTTATTCTTTACATATACAACAACACTTATTGCTTCAGCCCAAAAACCATTAGAAATATTTTTACCTTTTATCATACTACGAGCACATTCAACCAAGGTTCTATTTTTCCTTTCTACTACTCCATTTTGTTGAGGAGTATGTGGCACTATAACTATTGTTGAATCCCATTATTTTTGCAATACCTGATGAATGCCCCTGATGTATAGTCCCCTCCTTGATCTAACCTGAGAATATCGATGTTCCTTCCTCTTTTCTTTTCAACCATATTCTTGAATTCTTTCAAATATTCAAAGACATCACTTTTCTTTCTCATAAAATAGACCCAAGTGTATCTAGTTCTATCATCAATAAAGATAAGGAAATAATATGCTCCTCCAAGAGATCTAGTTTGCATGGGTCCAAACACATCAGTGTGCACTAGTTCAAGAATTTTTCACTTTATTTTGTCTATATGCATAGAAAACTCTTCTCTATGTTGTTTTCCTAATGCACATCCTTCACATTCAACATGTTCACTTTTAAACATTGGAAGACCTTATACCATGTCTTTCTTCTAAAGCATCATAAGATCATTATGGTTTAGGTGTCCATACCTTTGATTCCATAACTCTTATGTTGACATAGTTGTGGATTCCAACGCTTGATGATCCCTCCTTGTAACATCAATTTTATATAGTCCTCCAACTCTAGATCCTCTTGCAATGACTTTGTAGTGATCATGTATGTCCTTCACCACACATTGTGACTTAACAAATTCAACTTTTTTATCTTGATCTGCAATGGTGGATACAAAAATTAAATTCTTCTTTATGCCTACCACATACATTACATTGTGTATTTGTTTCACCTCACCAGTAGGTAAAGTCACATATGTGTCTCCATACCCTTTAATTTCATGTGACCTATCATCTCCTAGATAGATCTTATGAACATCATTAATGTTTTTGTGATATGTATCAAACCAATTCCTATTGCATGACATATGAATTGAAGCACCAAGATCAATAAACCAAGCATTAGCATCATCAGTGTCTTTTGATAAAGCAGCATCAGAAACAAACAACTTGAGATTTTTGAAATCATCACATACTCTGGCACATTTATCAACAAAATTTCCTGAATTTTTGTTATATTTGGACTCATTAAACTTCGTCCTCCTACAATATTTAGCATAATGTCCAAACTTACCATAGTAGAAGCATCCTTTATTATTCTTCACATTTTTGTTTGTGCATGGTGGTGCCCTGCCATTATCTGGTTTTGTATGTGGCTTGCCTTCTTTATTTATCCTCCGTGGTTTTCCTTTGTAGGGTTGTTTCCCTTTCGCCACCAATGCCAGATATGAATTGTGAGATCTGTTATTGAGATTCTTTCTGCGCTCCTCCTCTTGCAGAAGAATACCTATCAATTCATCAAAAGTAGGGGCAATTTCCCTAGCTGTAAGACCAGTGATGGACATTT
This sequence comes from Picea engelmannii, assembly GCA_009831015.1. Classification (NCBI taxonomy): domain Eukaryota; kingdom Viridiplantae; phylum Streptophyta; class Pinopsida; order Pinales; family Pinaceae; genus Picea; species Picea engelmannii. Next base: position 191,986 of record ML806080.1, read on the forward strand.
GATATTCATCAAACATGCCATTTAATGTGACGATGACCAGGTCAGTACTAGAAATTTTCTCACCAATATCTCCTAGCTTATCTTTCAACTCTTTGATTCTAAAAAGAAAGTTACTGATATTTTCATTCTCCTCCATCTTAATTGAAAGAAGTTTACTCTTCAAAAATAATACATGGTTTGTGTTCGTCATCTCATACAAACCTTTAAATGTCTCCTAAGTATCATGGGATGTTTTGCATTCCCTAATGTGTGGGATGATATTATCCCTGACAAACATCCTCAAGAGAACCTTCTCTTTAGTCTCTCGTCACTCCCAATCCTGAACTGAGGCTATCGAGGCTACTGGTTTTGATTCGTCTCCACATGTGATCGACCAAACATTGTATCCTTTCATCAACGTCTGCAACTTAAACTTCCAATTGACATAATTTTCCCATCTAACTTATTTGATTCATTTATATATGAATCTACCATGATATTTGCCATTTTTTTTAAGCACTAAAATGGTTAGTAATAACAAATACTCTAGAACCCCAAAAAAAAACTCTATAATAATCGATGCTCCAAATTCTAGATAACCCAAATCACAATATATAACTTCACCTCTTTATAATGTGAGCTTTCTCATAATCCTTATAATGTGAGATTTTTCATAATCGATACATCATGAAAAACATATAATCACACTACCATATTACCAATAAACACCTTATCATTACATTATCACACACCACCATTTAGCTTTAGTTCAAGTATTTTTTTTTTAGTTTTAATTTATTAAATTCACCACACCATGACACCTTTCCATATTATCTTTAAGTTATGATTTATGTTCATCTTTACACAATACAAAAACCTCTTTCACCAAATCCTCCAACATTCAACCATAAAAAAAACGTGTCTCACCAAATTGTCCAACATTCAACCATACAAAAAGCTTCTCTCATCAAATCATCCAAAATTCACCCATAAAAAGACAAAAAAAATCCCTTTTACTAAAATTTGCCAACCATAAAGGACAATATGTATACCTTCATGTCCTCTTTCAAAAAAATTGAATGCCTCGACTCCAATAGCCCCAATATTCCATGACTCGCTCTCACAGCAGACAGGGAGCAGCAAATAATCTACTCCACACAGATTGACGACCCTCTCAAGTAGCCCTTGAGCCTCCTTCACGTTCTTATGGTAGCACACAAAACTTGACACTTCCAGTGACCTTCTCTTAGAGAGAAAATGATGGTCCTTTACTTCATGGAACAAAAAACACATTCACACAACGGATAATAGATTTATGGGCTCCTCTGCATGGATCTTTTCACTCGGTGGACAACCCAACTCTTCCACACCAGTTGAAAATCTCACAACAAAAAATGTTTTGTCTTCATGTGCCTGCTCCACGCATAAGACTGACGCAGGCGCACCCTCACTGGGGCGTCCGCTCCTCCAGGACCCTCTTTCCACTCGGCCCGAAGAACTCAACGGTTCTTCTATTTCCCTTTCAGGAAATCTGCACCCACAATTCACTTCTTGCAATCCTCCTTTTATGCACTCGGACGATCGAAACTTTGCGACTTTGCGAGTTCACGGATGCTCAATATCCTCTCGAATCCCCGGGACCCGATGTATCAGCCTCGCTGACCTTTTCCCACCATTGTCAGGACTTCTCTCTATCATGGGTTCACAACTCATGACGCCAACCACTCGGAGTTCCACCCTCCGATATCCAAAATGCCGAAATGCCCAGGCTGGTGATCTCGCTTCCTCGCGACTTCGCCACTCGCACGACCAAATATCTCCTACCTCGACTCCCGATGCCCGAGACGCCGAACCTCCAATATCTCGCGTCACCTACCACGTCCCCAACTCCTGTGGCCCACACTATCCACTCAATCGTCGGGACTTTGCTTCTCGCCCTATCACGATTCTCATAGTCAAACCTTCCACTCCCTTCTCACTATGACCCGATAGCCGATCTCGCGATGGATCCAACGGCCCTAGCTGACTTGGATCAACGACTCGATCTGTTCTGAGCTTCGAACCTCTCCACGCTTATGCTGTATCTTCCCTGCACCTCGGTGAGATCTGACGACTCACAGAAACTTGTGGATTCTCTATGGAGAATACCGACCATCTATCTTCCCTTCTTGCGCAATCCACGAAACGATGAATCGTTCTTCCACAAAACTCGTCACCCTGCGCGCAAACTTGTGGCGTTCCTTGCACCCTCAAAGGCACAAATTTCTCACTTATCCTTCAACGAACTTCGAAGGTCTATTCCTTCTGAGCTTTTCTCGACTTCTCAAGTCCTTTTGAGAATTTCTTGCGCGCACTCCTTGCGGAAAATCTTCAACAACGTCTAAGTGTTGAAGTCTTTCGACCCTGCGCACTCCTGCAGCAGCAGTCTTTCTATGTTTTTCTCAGCATCACAACTTTGAGACTTCGCTTGGCCTGCGCACTCCTTGCACAGCACTGTGCCTAATCTACACCTTCGAAGAGATGAGAACAAAAGCTAACTCTAAGTGAACCCTTCTGTCAATGCACTCCTTCCGGACAAATTCGACTGCACTCCTTGCAGGAATCCTTTGGCTCACTTAGAGAAACAATTGAAACTCATTCACTATCCCTCTCAGACTTCAGTTTCGAAACATGAAATCACATGCACAGCATATACAAAGCAAATGCATAACCAGAAAACAAACATTCATGAGCATAACATAAACACATAGAGAATAGACACATAACCATGGATTTGAATCAAAGCTTCTTCTATTAATTCAATATATGTAAATGGATGTTCTCTCCACAAGTCTCTTCTTGCTCTTCTCTTCTTGCTCCTGTTCTGAATGAATAATGTTACAATGTACAATGAGGGTGTCTATATCTGTTTTCCCTCTCGAACTCTAAACTATCAAATCTAGAATTAAATATTCTATCTACTTTACATTAACTATCTTAAATGCCTCATCTACATAAGGATGAGATCTATCCACTCAAGGTCCATTACAATATACAAAGTGCGCTTCATTAAATGACTTCATTTAAAGACTTGCGCAATAATTCCCAAAGTGTTTCAAAATGTGTGCTGGCTTGTCCAGCTGTCTTCTGCTTTCGTGTTGGCTCGCTTGACGTGGGCGATGCTCCTGCATCATACTCCCTCGCTTGAAAATTTTCATGGGATCCTGTCCATGAGCTCCTGCACGGTCTATCCATGCTGCTGTATCACTACTTCGCTTTCCCAACTGGCATCCTCCACTGGGTGATTCTTCCACTTGACCAGATACTCGGAGTACTCTTTCCTCCTGGTCTTTTTACCTACTCGCTTGTCAAGTATGCAGTCCATCCGTGGCTTTTCTGCTATTAGCAATTGCTTCACCCACTGGATCACTGGCTCCTCAGTTCTAGTCTCTTCTTCTCCAGCCTTGTATGAGTATAAATCTGAAACATTAAATATCGGAGATATCCCGATGCCATCCGGCAACTCTATTTCATAAGCGTTCTCTCCAAATTTCTTCAGGACTCTGCATGGTCCAATTTTCTTCATCTTCAGCTTGTTGTATGTTCCCCTTGGGAACCTTTCCTTCCTCAAATGTGCCAGAACTAGATCGCCAACTTCGAATTGTAGTTGTATCCGATGCTAATCTGCTCTGCGCTTGTACTCCTGATTTGAATCTTGCAGTCGCTGCTTCACCTCGCTGTGAAGTTCCTTCATTGCCTCAGCAAACTCATTTGCACTAGCACTGCTAGTAGAAGTTTGTTCTGACTCCCTAAGTTCATACACTCCTCTCAGTTGTGTTCCATACACAATATGAAATGGACTCTTTCCTGTGCTCCGATTCACTGAATCGTTGTATACAAACTCTGCCTGTGGAAATACGTTATCCCAGCTGCTATGGTGCTCCATCACCAAGCTTCTCAAAAAATCTCCCAGACTCCTATTGACCACTTCTGTTTGCCCATCCGTATGTGGATGATAGGCAAAACTAAACATTAAGTTAGTTCCCAGCTTCTTCTAGAGTGTCCTCCAGAAATGTCCAATGAATTTGGTGTCCCTGTCCGAAACAATACTTTTCGGCAATCCATGGAGTCGAATGACCTCCTTGAAAAATAAATTTGCGATGTGGGTTGCATCACTGGTCTTCTGGCATGGAATAAAATGTGCCATCTTTGAAAACTTGTCCACAATCACAAAGATAGAATCAACACCTCTCTGCGTCCTCGGCAAACCCAATACAAAATCCATGCTTATCGCCTCCCATGGCCTCTCTGGTATGGGCAACGGCTGGTAAAAACTTGCATTCTGCCTTTTTCCTTTTGAATGCTGACAAATCTGACATCTGTCAACAAACTGCTTGACCTCTGAGTGCATCCCCGGCCAAAAATATGATTCGCTCAACTTCGCAAAGGTTTTGTCTTGGCCAAAATGACCTGCCAAGCCTCCACTGTGCTTTTCTTTTAACAGGTTCTCCCTCATGGAGAAATTCGGAATACACAATTGATTGCCTCTGAACAACAATCCCTCCTGGATCATATAATCTATCCAAGGGCTCTGATATCTAAGAACTGGATTCTCAGCTGCTTCATACGCTTCTCTGAAATCTGCATCACCTGCATACATGTCCCTGAGATTTTCAAAACCCAGTGTTTTGACTCGGAACTTCTGCAGCAACAAACATTTCCTGCTCAAAGCATCAGCCACTTTGTTAGCAGTTCCTGAAATGTGTTTAATTACAAATGTGAAATTTTGCATATACTCTACCCATTTTGCATGTTTCTGATTCAACTTCTCTTGTTGACTCACAAACTGTAATGCATGATTATCGTTGTACAATACAAATTCTTTTGGGATCAAGTAATTCCTCCACTTCTTCAGTGCCTGTATGATAGCATAAAATTCCTTATCATACGTGGAGTATTTCAGTTTTGCTTCATCTAGCTTCTCACTGAAATAGGCAACTTGTTTGTCTTCCTGACTCGAGACCACTCCTATGGCATATCCACTTGCATCACATTTCACCTGGAATGTCTTCTGGAAATCCAGCAACACTAATACTGGTTGTTCTGTAATCTTCCGCTTAACCAGATTGAAGCTCTTCTCAGCCTCCATTGTCCAATGAAAAGTCTTATGCCGCTTCTTCACTGTGTCCATCATCACTGCGCTAATTCCACTGAAATTCCTAATGAATTTCCGATAGAAACTAGCCAAACCATGGAAACTTCTCACCTCGAAAAAATTTCTCGGTGATGGCCAATTCTTGATCACTTCCACCTTACTTGGATCCATCTTCAATTCATTTGTCGATATGACAAATCCCAGATATATGAGCTATGTCTTCATGAATTAAGATTTCTTCATGTTGATCAACAGCTTCTCCTGCTGTAGCTTCCTCATCACAATGGCCAAATGCTTCAGATGCTCAGCCTTCGTTTTGCTGAAAATCAGTATATCATCCAGATATACGACAACAAATTTCCCGATGAATTCCTGCAGGACTTCAATCATCAGTCTCATGAATGTGCTCAGCGCGTTTGTCAAACCAAACGGCATGACCAACCATTCGTACAAAACTTCGTTGGTCTTGAAGGTTGTTTTCCATTCATCGCCTTCCCTCATGCGAATTTGATGATATCCGCTCTTCAAATCTATTTTTGAAAAATAATTTTCCCCACTCAGGCAATCCATCATATCATCCATTCTCGGCAGTGGAAATCTGTACCTGATGGTTATTTTGTTAATCACTCTAGAATCAGTGCACATTCTATAGCCTCCATCCTTCTTTGGACTGAGTACTATTGGAACAGCACACGGACTCAGGCTCTCTCTGACCAATCCTTTGTCCAGCAAATCCTGTACCTGATTCTTGACCTCTTCATTCTCCTATGGCGTCAACCTGTACGCAGCTTTGTTTGGAAAACTTGCTCCTGGTATGAGGTCTATGTGATGACTCACACTTCTCATCGATGGCAACGAATGAGGTAATTCGTCCAAGATGATGTCAGCGAACTCTTCCAGCAGTTCTTGAATATCATCCGGTAGATCATCCACTCTTGTGCTAGTCAGAACAATCCTTGGCTTTCTGACAACAAAGAATTGTGGATCTTCCTTCTTCTCTATCTCTGTAAGAAGCTCCTTCCCACTCATGAGAAGTATTATGTTGCTTACTTCCGGCTTCACCTCCTTATATTTTATCGGAAGCAACCTGTGTGTCCTCCCATCCTTCTCCAGGGTATATGTGTTCATCCTCCCGTCATGAACCATATTTCTGTCATATTGCCATGGTCTACCCAGCAACAAATGACATACATCCATGGGAATAACATCACACAGAATTTTATCATTATATCCACCTATCTTGAATTCAACTAAACATTGTTTAGTGACACTCACCTGGTGTCCTTTCTATAGCCACGAAACTTTATATGGACTCGGGTGATTGGTTGTCTCCAGCTCTAGCTTTTCCACCATTTCGGTTGAAACGAGATTATCGGTGCTTCCACTGTCAACAATGACCTTGCATTTCCAGTCCATGGTCTTGCAAGCTGTCCTGAATAGTCTGTTCCTTTGAACCAAACTTTCTACCTCTTTCTCAGGTGTTAAAAGAACTTTATGCATCCCAAGCGACCTTTCGCCTTCAGCGTCCTCGGTCTCAGCATCACGCCTCTGTGTTTCTGCGATGTGAGCTTCTTCGATATCCTTCTTTTTCTCTGGACACTCAAATGACCTGTGCCCATTCTTCCCACATGTGAAACATGTGATTACTCCTCCTCGGCCTCTACCTCGACCTCTAGTATGAGGAAGAGTGTTTGCATCAGCATAGTCTCCCTGCTGATCATTTTGCTACCCTTTTTGCTCAACATATGGCCTTCTCTGTTCAATGTATGGTCCTTTCTGTGAGGTACCATCTCTCTCTACTCTACCCTGAGGTTTCTTCCATTCCTCCTTGGGCTTCTGATGTTTATCTTGGGCAACTGCCTTGCCTCTGGGCTGACTTCTGCCTCGCCCTCGTTGTCCTTGCCTTCGGTTCAGCTTCTCCTCTGCTTTCAGAGCCATCTGATAAGCATCATCAACTGTTCAGATGGTTACCATGCTCAATTCATCCTGAATGTCATACCTCAAACCATTCAGATATCTGGAAACCTCCTCATCATCGCTCTCCCGATGACCTGCTCTGATATTGAGCTTATAAAACTCCTCAGTATACTCCTTTAATGTCATCAACTTCTGTCTCAGGTTCTGCATTCTCCTGAACAGTGTGATTTGATAGTCCCTTGGGATGAACTTTGCCTTCATCTTCGCAATCATTCGATCCTAGCTCTTGATCTTCTGCTTTCCTTTGCAGCGTCTGTCAGCTTGTAGCTCGTCCCACCATAATGTTGCATGTCCTTTCAAGCGCGTGACAGCATGTCTGACTTTCTTGTCCTCTTCGATATCCTCGTAATCGAAGTAGGTGTCAAGAGCCCTAATCCAATCTAGCAACTCTTCTTCATCCAGATTTCCTTCATAGACTGGAATGTCCATCTTGGCCTTTGTGCCCATCCTGGAAATGGCTTTGATCAACCGCTCGGTTGATGCATCTTCTGCTGTGACCTCTTCTTCATGTCCAACTTCCTCTTCAACTTCGGAATCACTAATATCCCCTGCACCAACTCCGCGTCTCTGAGTTGTCTCCATCTCTTCTAGCCTTGCTCGGAGATCTCTCATCTGCCTTTCCATTTCTGGATTTCCTAATAGCCTGCCTCTTATTCGCACCTCCCTATCTTTGAGATCAGGTGACTGCCTTTCTCTCATGGGCGGCATGGTGAATTTACTCTCTTCTTCTCTGCTATAGAAAACAAAAAACTTCCCGCTCTGATACCACTCTGACGCAAGCGTACCCTCACTGGCGCGTCTGCTCCTCCAGGACCCTCTTTCCACTCAGCCCGAAGAACTCAACTGTTCTTCTATTTCCCTTTCGAGAAATCTGCACCCATAATTCACTTCTTGCAATCCTCTTTTTATGCACTCAGAGGATCGGAACTTCGCGACTTCACGAGTTCACGGATGCTCAATATCCTCTCGAATCCCTGGGACCCGATGTATCAGCCTCGCTGACCTTTTCCCTCTGTTGTCGGGACTTCTCTCTATCGCAGGTTCGCAACTCGCGACGCCAACCACTCAGAGTTCCACCCTCCGATATTCGAAGTGCTGAAATGCCCAGGCTGACGATCTATCTTCCTCGCGACTTCGCCACTCGCGCGACCAAATATCTCCTACCTCGACTCCCGATGCCCGAGACGCCGAACCTTCGATATCTCACGTCACCTGCCACGTCCCCAACTCCTATGGCCCACACTATCCACTCAATCGTCGGGACTTCGCTTCTCACCCTATCGTGATTCTCGTAGTCAAACCTTCCACTCCCTTCTCGCTATGACCCGATAGCCGATCTCGCGATGGATCCAACGGCCCTAGCTGACTTGGATCAACGGATCGATCTGTTCTGAGCTTCGAACCTCTCCACGCTTATGCTGTAACTTCCCTGCACCTCGGTGAGATCTGACGACTGACAGAAACTCGTGGATTCTCTACGGAGAATACCGACCGTCTATCTTCCCTTCTTGCGCAATCCACGAAACGACGAATAGTTCTTCCACAAAACTCGTCACCCTGCGCACAAACCTGCGGCGTTCCTTGCACCCTCAAATGCACAACTTTCTCACTTATCCTTTGACGAACTTCGAAGGTCTATTCCTTCTGAGATTTTCTCGACTTCTCAAGTCCTTTTGAGAATTTCTTGCGCGCACTCCTTGCGGAAAATCTTCAACAACGTCTAAGTGTTGAAGTCTTTCGACCCTGCGCACTTTTGCAGCAGCAGTCTTTCTATGTTTTTCTCAGAATCGCAACTCTGAGACTTCGCTTGGCCTGCGCATTCCTTGCACGGAACTGTGCCTAATCTGCACCTTCGAAGAGATGAGAACAAAAGCTATCTCTAAGTGAACCCTTCTGTCAATGCACTCCTTGCGGACAAATTCGACTGCACTCCTTGCAGGAATCCTCTGGCTCACTTAGAGAAACAATTGAAACTCATTCACTATCCCTCTCAGACTTCAGTTTTGAAACATGAAATCACATGCATAGCATATACAAAGAAAATGCATAACCAGAAAACAAACATTCATGAGCATAACATAAACACACAGAGAATAGACACATAACCATGGATTTGAATCAAAGCTTCTTATATTAATTCAATACCTGTACATGGATGTTCTCTCCACAAGTATCTTCTTGCTCTTATCTTCTTGCTCCTGTTCTGAATGAATAATGTTACAATGTACAATGAGCGTGTCTATATCCATTTTCCCTCTCGAACTCTAAACTATCAAATCTAGAATTAAATATTCTATCTACTTTACATTAACTATCTTAAATGCCTCATCTACCTAAGGATGAGAGCTATCCGCTCAAGGTCCATTACAATATACAAAGTGTGCTTCATTAAATGACTTCATTTAAAGACTTGCGCAATAATTCCCAAAGTGTTTCAAAATGTGTGTTTGCTTGTCCAGCTGTCTTCTGCTTTTGTGCTGGCTTGCTTAACATGGGCGATGCTCCTGCATCAAAGACTCAGTCTCACAATTATCATAGTAGTCACAACTCACAACTCTCTTACAAAACAACAGTCCTCATAGTTCTCACAACTCTCAGGCCTCACTATTTTCACAACCTCATGCCCTCTCCATCTCACACGGACCTCACGGCTCTCTTGGCTCTAATACCAAATAAGAGAACTCACACAGACATAGAAAATAGAGACATGAGAGAATCACACAATTGACTTGTCTATCACATTACAGGCATGGGTATTTATACAATGGTGGGATGAGATCCATCGTTGATCAGTTTTAATATCAATGGCTGGAATTACTTCTTACAGACATTTTTGGTTCTTCCAAGAACTTACCGGAGTCAGTGCAGTCGGTCGATGCATTTACTACACGCTTATCTCTATCAACTACTTGTATGGTTTTTTAATTAATTTCTAACATAAACACATCCTTGGAAAGTATCCCTATCATCTGTGGTGCCTCATACTCACATGTAATGTCCCCACTTTGGGACATCGTCACATTGCATAGGTTTATGATGACCAGAGTAGCCAGATGGATGTTATATCAAGTACAAGCATTATTGAGAGGCATTTTGGGGTCCTTCTTGCATCACTCATCCCATTTCATCATTATGATCCACTCCGCATAGGTTGGCTTTGGTTTCATTACATTCCGACGATTTCCATGATTTTGAGTATTTTGAGCTATAAGTCAATTAAATTCACTAAAGAGGTCATTTTGGGCACATTACTTGGAGGAACCTCTCAGTGTAATAGCTCATTGTAATCGGGAGGAGAAACACTATAGGATGGGATGCTGAGAAGTGACTTTCAGTGGCCAGGGAAGCCACAAGAAGAGACAAGGCACTTTTTAGAGGTAAAAAGGTTAATTAATTAATTAAAGTGATTTAATTAATTAATTAAATATTAATAAAATGAAAGTCACTTTGGAGGGAGGAGATGAGCAGGAAGTATAAAGGAAAGGCAAAGGCCTCTATTCATTCATTCTTGTATGTTTATCTTTTGAATATCTAGCTTCTAGCTAGAGGGCCCATCTCTTCAGGGTTTTGAGGGTTTTGACTTAACAAACCCTAGAGGACGATTCGGTGGTGAAATATTCCACCTAGCTTGTCCCAATATTGTCCATGGAGATGAAATACACTCCCACACCATTCTAGTTCGGATCTACATCAGTGCAGGAGGGTTCTACACTATCCACAGGCATAGGAAGATAAGGAGGGCACACCATTGGGGGTTTCCAGCAAGGGGGGTGCACCACTCTTTGAGAGAAGTTCATTCCAAGGTATTGGAAGGGATTCAACAGATTCTATCACTTGGGTTTTCATTCCAGGGGCCTGGCCATCAGATCTAGTGCATTCCGGAGGGGTTTCATGTGTCATTTGATTTATTGGATGCATTGGACGAATTGGAGAGGAGGGCAATTTTGAGATTCAGATCTATTCTGTTTGGAGGAGTTATACTTCAGATCTGATCCTTAGACTTTACCTAGTGACTTGCCAAGTCCCGATCTATTTTCCTAACAAGTTTCAGGTCATTTGGAGGCCTCCTTCATCAGAGCCGAATTATTGGGCATAGTTAGGGTTTCAAGAGGGCACAACCTCATTGGAGGGTTCAACATTTGGAGGAGTTATCCTTACCATTTCGGCCTGAGACTTCAGGAGGGGAATCCTATCACCCCAATCTATAATTTGGTCAATTTTGGTCTCATTTGGGGGCTTTTATCAGTTGGGCTGAATTATTGAGGCCATTTAGTGATCCAGCAGGGCGTGGCACCTTCCAGCTTGAGGGTTGGGACTTTATACGGCTCAGATCTCATTCTTGTATTGGTGTTCATTGTTATCCATCCTTTGGATGATTGTGGTCTTCTATTTGGATCATTTTGTACCAGCTTCTATCCTCTTTATTGGATCCATCTGTTGAGCATTCCAGATCGGCATCTTCATTGTAGCAGATTCTTCTATTTATGAATAAAATCAGATCTGAGATGTTTTGTCTTGTCTATCATATTGTTGATATTGCATATGGTTGAGGTATGTTCCATGGTTGTATCTTCTTGTTTATTTCTTCAAACACCCATATAAACCATCAGTAAAACCATAAGTGTAACCTAAAGAATCATTGTAAGCAAAGTGTTTGAAAAAATGCCACAACTAGTAAAAAGTTTAAAAAGACACCCAAAACCGTGATGTTCCTGGCATATTGGCTTGGGAATATTACATCACATGAGTACCCACAATTCCATGTCAAAGGTGAACCACACATAGCCCTCATAATCTCCTCCCTAAGCATGGGGACTACATGTTAGGTACTAGATCTATTATAATATCATAAAACAAAAATATTGCAGAGAATAACATCGGAACAACACAATAGATGAAACTACAACACCAAAATAATACCTTTATTGATAGGAAACAATGTTCATTTGCCTCTTCGAGGGGGAAACCTCCATCATTGCAACGCTCTATTACAATAATTCTCTAGACAAAACTTCCCATGCCCTCGACTCCTATTTATACTAAATCTATCTACCACAAAAAAAATCTAGAGGAAGATCTTGTGGAAGCTTCTATTAGGTCTTCTTACATTTGACTTATTCTTCCTTATTACTAGGCCTTATTAAAATTGGCTTTTATTGCATGGAAAATGTATTATTCTACCTACATGAGGGGTTAGGGATATTAGGTACCTAACATGCCCTCCCCCTTGAAAATAGTCTTGTCCTCAAGGCTTGAGATGATGAAATTGTTGCAGAATGGTAGTTGGCTCCTAGGTGGCATCTGTTGGAGTTGTATCTTTCCACTGTACTAACATTTCATTGATGGTGTGATGACGAAGATGGCGCTCACGATGGTCCAATACTTTTTTTGGATGCAACTAGATAGATCCTTCTTCATCCAACTCAGGGAGACTGGTTTGAGTTTGGCACTTAGTTCCAATCACCTTCTTTTAGCATGAGACATGAAAAACAGGATAGGGCTTAGAATGACTTGGCAAAGCTAACTGGTAGGAAGTCGGTCCCATGCGCTTGAGAACTGTATAAGGACCATAAAATTTAGGCACATGTTTCTAATAATGTTCAACCTTGAGTGAAATCTTCTTATAAGGTTGAAGTTGAAGAAAAACCTAGTCCCCTTCAGCAAATTGCCATTTGGAATGACCTTGATTTGTTTGTTGCTTCATGTGATTCTGAGCCATTACCAAATTCTCTTTGAGGGAATGAAGAATAGCCTCTCGAACTAAAAGAGTTTGGTCAACCTCCTGAACCTTCGAGACACTTGGCATGTATGAGAGAAATGAAGGTGTATTTTGTCCATATACTGCTTCAAAAGGAGTCATGCAAGTAGTTGTATTGTAAGAGGTGTTGTACCACCATTTAGCTAGTGGTAACCATTGATCCCACTAATTTTTCCACTCAGATGAAAAACACCTCAAATATGTTTCCAAACACTTGTTGACAACTTCGGTTTGGCCATCAGTATGAGGATGATAGGTTGTGTTGAGATGCAATTGGGTACCCTATAGCATGAACAATTATTGCCAAAAATTGTTGGTGAAAGTGTGATCTCTGTCAGAAATAATAGAATGAGGCATGCCATGAATCATGAAGATATGATCCATGAAAAGTTGATCCACTGTGGAGGTGGTAAATGGGTGTTGAAGAGAACATAAATGAGCAAAATTGGAAAGGCGATCAACTACCACCATCGTGACTGACTTATTGCCTAATTTAGGTAAGCCAATAATGAAATCCATAGAGATATCCCTCCAAATAGTGGGTGGAATCGAAAGCGGTTGTAGTGTGCATGGGGATTTGACTGTTTCTCCCTTGTTTTGTTGTCAAACATCACATTCCGCCACAAAAGTGTGGACGTCTTGTTTCATACCATCCTAGAAAAAAGAATGTTTCACCCGGTCATAGGTTTTAGCAAACCCCTGAGTACCCAGCTATGGGTGTAGCATGAAGCTCAGAAAGCGCAATGGATTTAAGTTGTCACTGTTTAATTAAATACAGATGACCTTTGTAGCAAATCTCATCATTGTGCCAAGAGTACCCTGGGGAAACTGGAGAATTGGCTTGCAATTGTTGGATCAAACGTAAAATTTTGGGATCATGCAGCCATTCTCGATGAACAACTTGGAGCCAATATGGTACAATGAAGGAGAGGGAAAGAAGGGACCCTTCATCTTCATATTTTCTTGAAAGAACGTCAACAACCACATTGTCTTTTTCTTTCTTGTAAATGATCTCATAATCATATCCAAATATCTTAGTCACCCATTTTTGTTGCTCCGATGATGAAAGACGTTGCTCCAGAAAATACTTGAGGCTCCAACAATCTGTCTTAATTTGGAAGTGTTGCCCCAATAGATAAGGGCACCAAAGATCCATTTCATGCAAAATAACCAACATTTCCTTTTCATAGGTTTATTGGCCCAAATGTCACTCTGACAGTTGTTTGTTGGTAAAGGCCAAAGGTCGACCATCTTGCATAAGGACTGCTCCAATTCCTCTCCCTGAAGCATAACATTCTAGGACAAAGGTCTTTGTGAACTCAGGAAGGGTGAGGACATGAGTGGTGCACATAGCCTCCTTCAAGGCTTGGAAGGAATGATCAGTTGTTGGAGTCTGAGTGAAAGAATTATTTTAGAGGAGAGCAGTGAGATGCGCCACATTTTTTCCATAATTCTTAAGAAACTTGTGATAATAACATGTTAAACCCAAAAAACTACACAAGTTTTCATATTCTTGGGGTGAGGCCAATCCTACATAGATTCAATCTTATTAGGATCCACCCTAACACCATCCTTGCGAACAATATGACCCAAGTACTCGACTTATGAGGTTCCAAAATCACATTTAGATTGTTTGAGGAAAATTTGGTGCTGAGAGAGTAGATGAAGAACTCGATCCACATGAACAATATGGGTTGTCCATGTTTTACTATAGATGAGGATATCATCAAAGAAAACTAAGACAATGATGGAGAAAAGGATGAAAGACATGATTCATGAGGCTTTGGAAAGTGGAGGGATCATTACACAAGCCAAAGGGAATGACCAAGAACTCATAGTGGCCCTCATGAGTGCGAAATCCGATCTTATGAATCTCTGCCTCTTTCATATGTATCTGGAGGTAGCCAGAATGAATATCAAGTTTAGTAAATAACTCGGCACCACTTAATTCATCCAAGAGATCATCAATGACATGATTGAGAAATTTGTCTTTGATGGTGAGTTTGTTGAGGGTGAGAAAGTCAGGACACATGTGCCAAGAGCCTTTTTTCTTAAGTACCATGACCACAGGAGAAGAATAAGGGTTAGTACTAGAACAGATAACACCTGTGGCGAGAAATTCTTGAACAATTTTCTCAATTTCATTTTTTTGGGAAAAGGGATGATGATAGGGATAAACATTGGGAGGAAGGTTTTTGGATATGAGGGGAATGGAATGATCATGAATAGCACGGGAAGGGGGAATTCCTTGGGGAGTGGAAAAACAGTTTGATTTTTGGAGAGGATGGACTGGAGGTCAGGATGCACAAAGGGTGTCTTAGTGGCTTGAATGGAATGGAGTTATGCAATAATATTGGAATGAAATTTTTTGAGGAGATTTTCCATGCGATGGGAATGGATGATCTCGGGGGAACCTATTGTGATTACTTGGAACTTATACTATTGGACCTTTTGGTTGAATTGCATGGGTAATTCCTTAAAATCTATGAGAATGGGGCCAAGATTCCTTAACCATTCGACACCCAACACAATGTCACAACCACCCATGTCTATAGCAAACATATGATATTTCATTTTGTACTAACCAATTTGAAGATGCACATTTTCACAATGCCCCCCACATTTCATGGACCCTCCATTGGCAATCATGATTTGAAAATTTTTGAATGCACAGATATAGCAATTAGTTTCTTGGGAAATGCGGCGATGAATAAAATTATGGGTGTTGCCACTGTCAACAAGGATGATGACCTTCTGATGCTTAATGTAACCAATTAAATTGAGGGTTTTGGGATTAAATAAGCTAGTGCGAGCATTTAGGGAAATGACCGATTCGACTTCTGGGGGGTCCGAGGGTGGAGTAAGGTTAGTGGCTTCACGTGACTCGGCCATAGGAGGAGCCTTAACCTCTTCTTCAGGAAAATCCTCATATATGGCCATAAAAATATTTTGTTCTTTACACTTGTGCCCAGGAAAATATTTTTCATCACAATTATAACAAAGGCCCTAGAGTTGGCGTTCATCCATCTTCTCGGGTCAATTTCTAGATCTTTAGTGGAATGGAAGGAAGGGCGAGAGTGATTGGTTTGGGGCGAGGGATAAAGGAGGTTTTTATGGTTTGAGAAGAGATAACTTATTGTGATTCCTTAGCTCTTTTAGTAGCTTTCACCCAACTTTGGGGGCGATCCATGAGGATGTGGGCACAAATCTCATCCTTGAGGCCATTCATAAATTCTCAGAAAAAAACATCAAACATGCCCTCCGTGCAGAAAGAAAAGTGCTTAAAATCATCTATAAGGTATTTCATTGTGCCAGATTGTTTCAACTTTTTCAAACGACCTAAATGGTGGGTGTCAGTGTCAAAGCATTCATAAATCTCTCCAACAAAGTGTGTCCAATGCCACATACCCTTGGCAAGAATTTTTTCTCCATTTCCACCATTGCCAACGTTCTTGATATAGATTTAGAACACCATATCGGGGTTTGGCCAACTCATCTGTAATGTCATACAAAGATAAATAGTGTTCCATTTGAGTTACCCGACAGGTGGGATTCGGGATATCAAATTTATTCACATCCACTCGAGGAAGGTGCATGTCACGTTGAAAGTGATGAGACTGAAAAGTCTGGGTATTGGAGGAAGTATCACCTTCAGGGTGCAAAGGTTGGTCAGATGAGGTAAGGTCTTCAGTAATATTCAACATGGCACAAATCTAGGAAATGAAGGATTCAAGTTGGGTAGAGAAGTCTTGTTTCAGGGTTTCAATTTTTGCATCTATAGTGGAATGCATTTTTTTATTGACAGTGGTAATATTGGCACTGATTTGCCTCACTTCATTTTAGGCATCCACAAAATTAGATGACAAGGTATTGAGGCGGGCTTCAATCCCTTGCCTACGGGTGTGGATCTTGATGAAGGGGGGAACTAGAAAGGGGCATGTGGGAACACATAGAAAATGGGTTATGGGTGAAGGGTATCATGATGATCAGGGAGAAGAGGTGAATTCAAGGGGTTAAGTCCCAAATAAGGGGGGTGGAAGGGGGTCGAGACCATAGAGAAAAAAAAGGTTAAAAATGATAGGTATTATTGCGATCACAACAAAAAGAGGATTCCAATGGGATAGGTCACAAATAAGGGTGCAGTGGAGAAATTATTAACGGGAAGAAATATGTATTATTTTTGCAACCCGAATGCAGACAAAAAGGTTGCACGACAATAGATATTGTTTGTTCCTATTCTGTTTTGTTTCCGTCCCAAGGGTTAGGGTTTTCAGGGTGCCTACAAATAAGGATTTGCCATGTGTTGTATCTCCTTTATATACGTGCGGGGTTGAACAGTAGTACTTGACCCAATATCTCAGGGAACCAACTAAGGAGGCTAGACCGTACCCTTATTCGTACTACTTGATTACCTAGGTACTATAGCAGTCAGGCGACCGATCAATTTATCTTCTTATGTGTATTATTCTATGAGTAATGTACATATACATGTTAAATATATTATGTGTTGTGTGTGTGTGCGTGTGTGTGTGTGTGTGTGTGTGTGTGTGTGTGTGTGTGTGTGTGTGTGTGTGTGTGTGTGTATTTGTGTGTGGATTATATATGTTGTAGAACAGCATGTCTGCTGCATATGTAGGGCATGGGCCATGACAGGTTATATGTTTTTATATATTATTTAACATGTGAATGCTAATTTTATTTTCTATTTATGGAATTGGTACATAATTATGTTGGGTTGGGCATGTATTGTTATTTATGCATAACTATTGAAAATGTAGAGAATGGTAGTTATTAAGTGTTTTATGTTATATAATTCAATGGCAACGGTCATGGGATTTTGAGGCAAGGCTTCAATCATTGTGCATGAAAAATGGTATCAGTCCACACGAATGGGACATCCCCCTCACATTACATAGGAATGGTTGCACGCATAGTTGTATTGTGAGTTCATTCTGTTGTTTTAGTCGTTATCTTATTAAGAATGGGACTCAGCTAGAAGGTTGGATACATTACAAAGGGGTATCAAAGTTTCAAAATTTTGATGTGACGTGGCCCAGGGCAGAGCTGGAGACATTACATTTCAAATGCATGATGAGTTAGTTAAAATATGGAGAGATGTGTGAGTCTTAAAGGAGGATTAGGCATGTTAGGTGATGCCTCAGATTCATGGACATATAGCACCATATGGTGAGCCAAGGGTCGGGCCATGCATTCCATCGATTCATGAGATCAAGTCACATTGCTATGACCATAAAGGTGATGATAAAAAGTCTTATGTATTGTAGGTGATGGATCCTTCGAGATCTATGATTACAGGGATGGAACATGAGGTGGTGTTTAATGTCCTTAACTCTATCCAAGTTATGGAATGATCGAGAGAGGTGTTATCAAAGATGGAGCTAAGGTCAGAGCCTAATGGGTACATCTCAGAGCTAAATTTAGTCTAGGATGCCCCGATACTTAGGAAAGGGGAAAAATGTATTAGATCCAAAAAGGAAAAGGTAAAATTGGTGTTAGGAATTTATGTGGGTATATATAGGGTTGAAGGCCTGATGAACCATGCCCTGGTGGGTAGGTTTAGTGGGAAAATGGTAAGAGGATACTCTTTGAAACTTTGGTTGGAAGAAAGTTCGCACAAAATTATCAGATATACTCCCAAGCATCACCTCCTAGTCATAGGGTGGATATTCTTTGAATTCAAAAGAGCATAGGATGCTACTATAATCCTCAAAAAGGACTAGTTGTGGGGGAACAAGTCTTGTCCTAAAGCATTGGAAGCTAAGGTTTGATCCCCATTGTGAATGAATGAGTATCCAATATATTTCAGTACTTCTTCCTAGGATGCCTTTAGAATTATGGAATGAAGCCATGTTAAGATTGATTGGAGTTAATACTGATCATTTCATTGCAGTTGAGGAGAATATTTGGGACTCCTTCGACAAATGAATGACAAAAGTGATTGTTGAAGTTGATATTAGGAAAGGGTTGTCAATAGAAATTGAAATTTTCAGGGGGGAATCGATGTTACTTCAATCATTGGATTATTGGAAAGTGTTATTTTGTTGCTCAAAGTGCCACAAGGTAGGCCATTTATGGAGAGAGTGTAGTGTCCAAATGCCTCAATGGAAACCTAAGAAGAAGTAATGGACTAGAAAATTAGACATCCTATATGATCAAAGTCCATTGGCTTGTGAGGAAGAAAAAAACGATAATGTCGACCCTCTTAAGGGGTTGATGTCAACATGTCTCTCCCTAATCAGAGTCAAGAATTCTCAAATGAAAAGGAGGATTCCCATGAGTCTTATTCAATTGGTGCCTATAAAGGTAAGGACTCTTTTTATTCATATTCAAAACCTTTGTATGTTTTTAATGAAGAAATTTTATCACCTAAAGGAGAGATTTAGGAGGGGGAATATCAAGTAGTTTTGGCACCTAGTGGTATTTGAATGTGGATTAGGGAGCATCTCTAAAGTTAGATGAAGGAGGGCCACTTGATAAGGTTGAGAAGGTTGTGGATATCTTGCAAAATTAGTCTGTTTCTTCCTCATATCATTTGTGCCCTAGGAAATCTAACTTGGAAGATGAAGGAGGAGAGATCCAAGGTGATTTAGGTTTGATGCACTCCAAGCCAGATCCAATGGGGAGAAAATCATATATATATAAAGAAAAATAGAAGGCCTCAAAGGAGGTAAAGGTAGTAAGAAAATTGACCATACAAGGGGCACTTAGAGTAGAGAATCCCAAGAAAGTTGCCCCATCATTATATTTTTGTCCTTCAAAGTTAGAGGGTTAGGGGGTGTCCTCGATAAGTTATCCCTCACAAGATTTTTCTATGTGTATATGACCGATGTGATTATGTTCCAAGAGATGATGTGTGATAGGACAAAAGTGATTGATTTTCTCTCCTCTATCTTGAAGGAGTCGATTTTTTGTGATATGGATGCACATAGATTCTCTGGTGGTCTAGTAATTGGATAGAATGATAGGTTTGAGGATACTAATTATGTCTTATGTCTAGAATAGTGGTTGAAGGAAATGCCAAGGGTGTAGAAAAGTGGTTCAAATTTATGAACTTATATGATCCATATAGTAATAGGTAACAGTTCTGGAACAATTTAAAAGACAAATAGACCTTGAGTGGGGATAACATGATTATAGGTGGTGACTTAAACCTAACTTTGAATTCAAGAGAATAATGGGGTGAGGTGGCTAGATCGGATCCATTGGTGGAATTTTTTACTCATTCTTTGAATACTTAATATAGGTGGATGTTGAACCAATTAAGGTGGTTCCAAATTGGAGAAATTCTAGAAGAGTCAGGGCCATTGTTTACAAAATACTAGATCCCTTTCTTGTTTTCAAGAAGAATCTTTAGGATATCATTCCTAGCTCTTGGTGGAATGCTTCAGAGATCTAATTCTGAGAAACTAGATAAAACATGAAGCATCCTCTTGTGAATCTGCCATGCTTCAATTCTCAAAAATGTTGATTGATTTTAAGAATGTGGTTGTAGAATGGGAAACAAAAAAAGAAAAATAATATCAAAAAGACTTGAAGGATGTGGAGGCAATGATACAGGAGATTTTTTACCAAAATAGCAGTCGTATTTTCAATGATGAGGAGGGTGAACTGTTAAAAGAACTTGAAGGTAATAAGGAAATCCTTCTAGAGCTGGAATAGACTAAGTGGAGGCTTAAAAGTCATGCTATCTGGTTGGTCAAGGGAGACAATAATACAAATGTTTTTCAAAAATATGCTACCTACGGAAGGAACTTTAACCATATTTGGGAGTTGAAAGGTCCAGATGGTTCATGGGTCTCATCCTTCAAGGATCTTTCCCATGCAGGTATACAATATTTCAAATATTTGTTTAAGGAGAGTGATGTAGCTAATATAGGGGAGATTATTAAAGTAGTGAGACTATTTCCTAGATTCTTTAATGATGATATGAATGAAATCATGGATTCAAAGGTAATAAAGGAAGAATTAAAAGTTGTTCTAGGGAATTTTAAGAAGGCCAAAAGTCCAGGACCTGATGGTTGGACAATGGAATTCTTCTTATGATTCTATGACATCTTAAAGGATGAGTTGCTTAGGGTGATTGAGGAAAATATAATATATGGAAAGATGTTGGGGGATTTAAATGCCACCTTTATAGAACTTATTTCAAAAAATAATGACCCTTCCACCTTTGGTGATATCAGAATGGTATCCCTTTGCAATATTATCTACAAGACTGTCTCAAAGATCATTGCAAATAGAATGAAACAAGAATTATCCAATTCAATTTTGGAGGAACAATTTGGATTTATTTTCAATAGGCATATCCATGACATCATAGGAACAACTCAGGAGGGGTTTCATTCAATAAAAACTAGAAAATAGCTTTCAGTAGTCATGAAAAACTAGAAAATAACTTTCAGTAGTCTAAAGAACCTATATATGTTCATCCAAGCATTGGAAACCAAAAGTCTATGGAGGATGTTGTTCAAAAAAGGACTATGGGGAAAATTGATGAAGGAGAAATATCTTAAATACAAAGAAGTGGAGGTTTGGTTAAGACAAGAGAGAAAATATTTTAAAGGGGATTCCACCATATGGGAAGGACTGGTTAAAGGTTATAATATTCTTGGTCATTGGGTTGCATGGAAAATTGGGAGAGGCACAAAGTTGATTGTTGGAAAGGACCCTTGGATATGATGTACTAGAAACTATAGCCTCTCTGAACCTCTTCGACATGCCTTACAGGCTAAAAGAATTACATGTTTAGTGGATGCTACAAATTTGATTATTCAAGAAGTTGGGATTTAATATTGGGAAAATGTAGAGTTATTGGAATTGGAAGGCCTTTTGGTTGAAGAATCGATGGATTCTACCAATCTCTTGAAGCCTAGTGCTATTTTTTTAAAGTACCAGGATGATGAATTAAAATGGTCAATGAATAAATCCTTAGGGAATCTTATCTCCAAGTTAGGATATAAAGTTAAAATCAATGAAACATTGGGAAATTGTGAGCCAGTGGTGGTGGAGTTGGTATGGAAGTTAGCATGTCCTTTAAAAATCAAAATTTTCTTATGTATGTATTTGGCTAATAAGATCCTTGTGTGGGATAAGGGTCAAAAGAGAAACTAGATCGGGCCTGGTTGGTGCTACCTGTGTAAAAATGATTGTGAATCTGTGGACCATTTATTTGTTTACTCCCAATTCACCAAAGTTGTGTGGGTGGAAATTTTCAATTGTTTCAATTACAAATTCATTGGGATAAATTAAATCTATTGGAATGTATGGAATTATGGATGAATGATAAATATATTTCCTCACATAGAGCACTACCTAGGTATGTGTTATGGGGCATCTGGCTAACCAGAAATAAGTTGATTTTTGAAGATAAGGAGGCATAGTTAGGAAGACTTTCACATCACATTAGAGTCTCTTATGGGGAAGGAAGGAAGCAACCAAATATTACTTTTCCAAGAAGCCTTAAATAACTAATTATAGATCACACTAAGCCTTGGGTAATTTTTTATGGAGCATTCCAGGGTACTCTTGGAACTTGTGAAAATTACTTTTTATTAAAGTATGGGGCAAGTTTGGGCACACACAATTGAATAGAACTATATGCCCTTTGGATCCTACTTAAGGTTTCATTGGATAGGCAGGCTAAGGGGCTACAAGTCTTTGGTGACTCCAAACTTCTAATGGACTGGGAAAATGGTAAAAGTAACATTTCTAACTTGGAGTTGGGGCCTATTTTGGGTAGGATTATGGAAAAAAATTTAATTTTTGAAGAGGTGTCCTTTGCTCATGTCTATAGAGAATTCAACCACAAAGTTGATCAATTATCAAAGGAATCACTCATTCAGGAGGAAGGTTGTTTTCTTGTTCATGATATTAAGGACTATACTCCTATAGATTTGATACACTTACAACTTTTTTATGAATGGATTTTTGGTTGTGTTTTATTTTTTTGTGTATGTAAATTTAGAGACATTTTGTCTCATGGTTTTGTCTTAGCATCAATATGATGTTGTGGAACTAGTTTTTTAAAAAGAGACTTATATAAGGATAATTCTAAGAGTCAAATTCATAAAGATAAGATATAGTATTATCTAATAGAGGTAGTCTAAAGGAAATGGTTTCTAAAGTTATAAGTCAAAGGGATCATCAATGTGTATTTGATTTCCACTCGAAATATCAATACAATGATTTTTTTCTCAAAACAAAATGTAAATATATATATAAATAGTGTTAAGTGATCCAAATGTCAGTTGGTTGTTTTCACTGGATTATATTTCTGAGCCAATAATAGATGACCTCAGCTCCAATGGATGAATTAAGAGCATATACATCACAGATAACACAAGAACTGATAGAATGAAATTTTAGCAAAGAAGTAGTGAGAATGGGGTCTGAAATTTCATTAAAAATGTCTTTGCTCACAATTTTAGGTATTTTTCAAAGTGGATTTTTCACTCCTAAAACATGCTAGATGTATGTTTTACGGTATTAAAATTCCAATGCCACTGACGAAATCGAAATCCAAGGTCAAGAAGTGCCAGAACAATCGCCAAGAATTTCCATTCAAACAAGCCTTGTTAACCATGACCTTCATGAGAGATGAATATCCTCAAATGCTTGAATGAAGTTGTAAGGTCTCTCACTAGAAGCCCCTTATTGTGCACACAACATTGCAAAAAATGACTCCTCAATCAGACATCGTATGAGAAACGTATGGACTTTTCAACTCAAGCTCTTATTGTTTATTATCGGTAAAAAGGACACTTAGAAAATTTCTGATTTGTCTTCCTACATGGAGGAGAGTTCATTCTTAACTTGCCAACATGGAGGAGATTTCATGCTTAAATTGTTGACATGGAGGAGAGTTTGTGCTTAATTTTCCAATATAGAGGAGAGTTTGTGTTTAACTTGTTGACACGGAGGAGAGTTCGTGCTTAACTTGATTATACAGAGGAGAGTGTGTGCTTAACTTGCTGACATGGATGAGAGATAATGCTTAACTTTCCAATACATAGGATATTTTTTGCTTAACTTTCCGATACAGAGGAGAGTTCATGCTTAACTTTCCAACATGGAGGAGAGTTTGTGCTCATTGTGTCGATACAGAGGAGAGTTTGTGCTTAACTTGCTGACACAAAGGAGAGATCATGCCTAACTTGTTGATACATAGGATATTTCAATATTAACTTGCCTACATAGAGAAGAGTCGGCGCTTAACTTTCTGATACAAAGGAGATTTCATGCTTAACTTGCCGACACAGGAGTAGGACCCTACAAAAAATTGTTTAGTATTTTGGTCATAACGTTTGACTCCAATACTCATTTCGTACATTCTTTATACCATTGGAAAGGTATTTCAGATATATACAACTTAATAGTTATACTATTTCATATATTCCTCACCAATTGTTTAAATTTGTGTGATTAATATTTGACACATCAACAAAACCCCCAGAGAACGCAGTACTTCATCCAAGAGTAGAGGAACTAGGAACCGAACTCAGGTACCAGTGCTAAAGGAAGACCATACTTAGAAATGCCGATAGGAAACATGTGAGTGGAGAAAACCATGAAGGCACAACAACTACACATTAAATAAATATACCAATATGTAGTAGTACCCTCGCAATTACGATCTACCATCGAGGATGATGGAGTAGCATCAACAACAACAATTGTCGCAGCAATAGAGAAGCAACGAAAGGGAATTAGACTCAAATAGACAAAGAAGAATGTTGAATCTTATGATGGTCCAATATCAAACTTGGAGGGAGAATAGTTTCCCATTGTCCAGTCTAGTAATCACGGTGGGTGAGGTGCATTATAGCCAAAATCTATGATGGCCCACCAAGACTAAAACAAAATTTTGAAATGTAACTACATTTAATACATTAAATTATAAACATTTATGTTGTCCTTGTCCTCTCATCATTACATAGAGGATAATGAGAAAATTTTGTAAATGAAAGGTCATGGGGGCAAGACGGAAGGCCAAGAGTCAAGTTGAATATCAATAAATATAGGGATTATATCCGAGAAAAAGGGATTTTGGCTCTTGGAGATTTCATGTACTATTATTGAAATTTTTAATCAGGAGAAGTCGGTCTGGCCAAGCTATTTTCTGGAGAACTATGATTCTCATGTTGGACGTATTATGGAAAATTCCTTTGTGTTTTGCTCAGCACTTGAGTTGTGTAACAATGTACTTCATATTGTAGACTATTCTCATGTATGTTTGTTGCGTTCTTATTTCGATTCTTTTGGGAATATTTGTCTGAATTCGTGGGAATAGAACTATAAATGATTGTTTAAATGCTAGACTTTTTTGTGTTTGCAGTTAATTATTCGTATTCTTGTTTATGTTATGTGTGAACTATTTCTCAAGCCATTGACATGAGCACGTATGGTTCTATGCTTTCTTTTTGGTTACCTTTTTTAGTCTAGATGCATGCATCTTAGATTAGTTGCATTTCATTCTTTAGCTTAAAAAACTTTCATCAATGCATTGGGTCGCAACCTGTAGTGTCCCCAAGGCCAAGCCCTGTTGTAAACCATGTTCTGAAAGGAATTGTAATTATGTTTTATAGGCTGGTGAGCCAAGTTCTTATAAGCTGGAGGCTTATGTGTTTGTTAGGCTAGGGAGCCTAAGTGTTGAAGGTCAGAAGCCTACTGTTGTATATGCAATCATGCAAAACAATTAATAAAATATAAACACCGCCATGTGCAGACCGACCATGATGAATGAGTTAAGGGGGAATAAGCATCCATAGAGTGGACAAGGAATTAGGGGTTGGAAGGTGGGAAAAAGGGGCTAAGTGTTTGGCCTAGGGGGCTTAAGCCTGGGAATAATATTTTATTATTATCCCAAAAAGAACATGTGCCATTTATGATTTTTCCTAAGTTCCTAACCATAGGGAAGGTAATGCATGTCGAGGAATGCATGCAGTTTCAAGGGTGACAAGTGTCCACCCTGATGCATGCAAATAAAACAAATGAGGAAAGTTGTGAAGGGGGCGCCTCCATTTTTTTTCACTCGGCGGCCTAAGTGCGTACGGCCTCTGAGCGGTACGATGAATCCAACCTCTGTAGAACAACCTTGTACACCTTCTGAACTAAAAAAACGGTGTTCGTCTGGAGAATCCGTGTGCATCCATTGCCGAGACCGAGCCTGTGCGTGGAGTCCCTGTCCCGAAGCCATGATCGTGAGACCATTCTGTGATTGTTGAACTAGTGGTGCTTGAGTCTGTGTCTGTTTTTCCCATGGGATTGTTGAGGCCACGTAGTACTGGACTGTGTGTGGCTTGTTGGTCTGTGAGCGATTCTCTCCCGGTGAGAGAGTGCGTTGAGGAAGGAGAGGACTCCTAGCAGGAACCCTGTAGCTACCACAGAGCCCGGAGACTTATGACCCGGTCTGTTGTTGTAACCCAAGGCAAGGGAGGTTAGCAGCCGAAGGACTATCCAGGTGACAAAGAAGGTGTATACTCCTGGGGTGGAAAAGGCATGTGGGGAATGAGGGCCTCTGGGCAGTGAATGTGAGTGGTTTCTAGGAGAGAATCTCTTCCTGTGGTTGTGTATTGTCTTCCCTGTAACCTCAACCTAGCCTAGGATTCCTTGCCTTGGGATGGAGCTTAGTCCCAGCTCAGGGGTGACCCATTGTTGAGCTGATGAGCAGTGTGGTCTAAGGCTAGGAGGTTCATGGAAGGCCTGCACTTGGTTGGTGGAATCTACCACTGTTAAAAGATAAGTATCTGATTATGCTTAAATCATGTTTTGCATGACTCTGTTGCTTATGTTATCATGAATTCCGCTATGTATATGAATTAGTATGAAACGCTATTGATTGTTAATTATGGCAGTAACTCATATGAATACTCTGTTAGAATGTGTTTATTTGTTTGAATGCATGTGGATTATATAATACCTGTATGAGTTATGTACCAAGTGCTCTTAAAGTTTCCTTTTAAGAGCGATTAAGCCATGGTAGCTGAAAAGGTGTGCTACAGTTTGGTATCAGAGCCAAGGTTTCGCAACTGAGCCTAGATGGGCCAGTGGAGCGGTCTTTGGACCGAGAATGCAAAGGGAAATTTGGTTTGGAAGGCTAATTTCGGACCCTGGTTTGCTCCAAAGTGTCAAGGAATTACTTGATGAGTTTTTAAAGCTCAGGAGGTATAGCGGCGTTATGAAACCGCAGCCAGTGTGGTAATAGTCCACAGGGAAAGAGAACTCCACACCGGAAGTGTAGGAGCTTTAGGATTTGTTTGGGAGGGAAGGTGAGCCCTCGTGACCGTTAGATATAGAAAGTGTGCACAAGGTTTAAAGCCCTTTGGAATTGCACAGGAGTGTGGAAATCGCGATATGCGAAATCCCGAGTTAGTCAGGACCGTCCATCAGAAAGAACGCGTGGAGAGCGATCAGCCTTTCGCTGACTCGTAACTTGAAAATAGTCAACAGGTGAGTTCGTGAGAATTCACGAAACGCGAATTCATGATTGGATCGTAACCTTCAATCTAAGAGAGATCGGGACCGTTAATTGCCCAAGAAGAAATCGACGTTTTGGGAGATGGGAGGTGAGAAGAGGTGAGCACCTCCGAAAAACCCAAAACCCTAAAATCCTGAAAACAATCTACACCGTAGATCGTGGGGAGAAGAACTTTACCATAGGATTAGGTAGGTTAGTAGATAGTGATTTCGAGATTTCGGCAAATGGAAGTTCAATATGTGTGGATGCACGAACTTCCGACACCCGAAACCCTGAAACGTCGAAAGGATCTGCGTCGTAGATCTGAGAAAGATATGACCGTTGGATTTTACTAGAAATGGACGTGGACACATGGAGATGTACCACGTGCCAGTGGGTCGAGAAGACAAGCGAGAGAGGTGGGACCCAATGATATCGTTAAAAGTGACGTGGACCCTCATGAACGTGCCACGTGCTACCGTGGTTGTGGGTGACCGTTGTGCTATATGGGCCCGGAGGGTAGAGCAAGTCGGAATTTCGGAAGTCGGGGGTTGGAAAGGAAAGAAAGTCTGAAAGCCTCGTGGACTGAAACCCCGAAACCCGAAGTCCTGAAATCCTGAAGTGCCGAAAATGAAAGTTTCGAAAACACGAAAATTGCAGAACCGAATGAGAGCTCAGAAAACTTATTTGAATCGAAATGTCTTTCATTCTTATTCGTATTGGCTTATAAATGTTATGGATTGTTCCAGAAGTAGTAATGGCCTGACAAACTTCGAATTTATTTGCACATTGTGTGTGC
This sequence comes from Picea engelmannii, assembly GCA_009831015.1. Taxonomy (NCBI): domain Eukaryota; kingdom Viridiplantae; phylum Streptophyta; class Pinopsida; order Pinales; family Pinaceae; genus Picea; species Picea engelmannii. Next base: position 220,109 of record ML806080.1, read on the forward strand.
AGAGTTCAATGAAGGTCAGGACTCCAATTAACCAACGCCGAGTATGGAGTGGGAAAAGGTGCAGATTACCCCCGAAACAGAAGATGAACAGGAAGGAAAGGATGTCAACCTGGGAGTCAAAGGATTGAACTCCAATGGGCATGGAAAAGAGAAGGATAAGGAAGGACACATAATGAAAATCATTGAAGCATCGCAAACAGAGGCCAAGGCTCGCCGAGCTGATAGTCGAAAGCTCATGAAAGTTAGGGATCGGCAAGGTGAATTAAACTTAAAAATTTTGAAGAGCCTGGAAAGAATAGAGAAGAAACTCGAGAAGGGAAGAGACTCAAGTATGACAGAGAGTCACAAAACCCATGGGAGAAGAAGTAGGGCGAGGAGTGGTAGCCAACATCTTAGTCGCTCCCAAAGACATTCTGACAGGGAGACACACAGTAGTTCAAGCCCATCACCTACCAGAAAACATCGAAAATCTGGAAAGGAGGAATTGAAAGGGGAGATGAACAAGATTAAGCCTCCAACATTCGATGGAGAAGATAAGAAGGAGGAAGATGCTGAGACATGGTTGCTTGGCATGAAGAAATACTTCCAACTGCAGAATTATTCCGCCCATGCAGAAGGAAGAATTGCAATGTACCAACTGAAAGGAAAAGCATCCATGTGGTAGGATTAGTTTGTGCAAGTGCAGCACATCAGAGAGAAAGAGGTCACTTGGAAGGAATTTAAGAAGTATTTTGAGAAGAAATACCTGACTAAAAGATACTATGACAGAAAGATGAAGGAGTTCTTCGAACTTAAGCTAGGGAACATGACTATTGATGAGTATGAATGAAGTTTTCTAGAACTACTGAAGTATGTTCCATTCATCAAAGATGAGGTTGTCAAGATTCAGAGGTATCTGAGTGGATTGCCACCTTCCATTGGTGACAAGATTCAATATGATGATCCTAAGACTATGGAAGAAACCATAAGAAGGGCGAAATGCTTATACGAACAGCAAAGAGAAAAGCCTACCTTTCGAAAGGCTTGGGATGACCAGAAGAGGTTTAAGAAAGAACAGAGGCAGAAGGGAAACAAGCCTCCCTTTTTCAAGAATGGCCCTGGGGGGAAGTCATCTTTTAGAGACCCCAGGAAAGTTGAAGGGAGTGAGCATATGCCAAGGCCTCCACATATGGAGTGTTGGGGGTGTAAAGGGAATCATAAGTACAGAGACTACCCCCACAGAAAAGACAAAGCAAGAACTGTACATACTGTTCAGCAAGCTGAAATAGTGGAGGATATGGGCAGCAGAATGTCGAGGATATACACAGACCTAGACAACAAGCAAGCATAATTTCAATTTCACATGATTGAAGTGGAAGGTACGATCAACAACCGACCACTTGTTATTTTGATTGATTCAGGGGCTAGCCATAGTTATATAGATCCTAGAGTGGTGGATAGTTTGCATCTAATGAGAAGCAAACATGAGAAGTCTTGGTTAGTGCAGTGGCCACAGGCACCAACAGGAAGGTCACTGAATTGGTTAAGTCCTATTCAGTGGACATGAAAGGAATGAGCACTAAGGCTGAATTGAACATTCTTCCTTTAGGCTCATACGAGCTTAATTGGGATGGAATGGTTGGACCAGCACCATGCCCTTCTGGATTTCCATAACAAGAGGTTTACATGCCTGAACGAGGAAGGAAATCAGGTAACAGTCCAAGGAATTCCCAGAGCCGTGGCTGTTAGGGAAATCTCAGCCATGCAGCTGAAGAAATGGTACCGGAAAGGCTGTCAATTATTTGCAGCTCGGGTGGAAGAAGCATCCCGAGATGAAGTCTCGAATCTGGAAGACCACGAAGTACTCAAAGAATTCAAGGACATATTTCAGGAGGCACCTAGACTACCTCCGAAGAGGGACATCGATTTTGCTATAAATTTGATGCCTGGAGCAGCTCCAGTTTCGAAGGCTCCTTATAGAATGAGTACGCCAGAGTTGAAAGAGTTGCAATTGCAACTCGAAGAGATACTAAAGAAAGGTTACATTCGCCCCAGTGTGTCACCGTGGGGAGCCCTGGTCCTATTCGTGAAGAAGAAAGATGGGACGTTGAGGCTGTGCATTGATTTTCGGCAGTTGAATAAGGTCACTATCAAGAACAAGTATCCTCTGCCAAGGATTGATGATCTTTTTGATCAGTTGAAGGATGCGAAAATATTTTCAAAAACAGATCTTCGATCTGGATATCACCAAGTGAGAATAAAGGATGAGGACATCAGCAAGACCGCCTTTAGAACAAGGTACGGCCATTATGAGTTCACGGTGGTGTCGTTTGGACTGTCCAACGCGCCTGTTGTTTTCATGTGCTTAATGAATGGAGTGTTCAGAGATTATTTGGACAAGTTTGTCATAGTCTTCCTGGACGATATCTTGGTGTATTCCAAGACAGAGGAAGAACATGAGCAACACCTGAGAATGGTGTTGCAGGTGTTGAGAGAACACCAGTTGTATGTGAAACTGAGCAAGTGCTCTTTTTATCAAAGGCAGATCCATTACTTGGGACATATTATATCTGAAGAAGGGATCGTTGTGAATCCTGAAAAGGTACAGGCCATTCGAGAATGGCCAGCGCCAAGGAATGTGGCAGAAGTTAGATCTTTTATGGGTCTGGCAGGTTACTATGGGAGGTTTATAGTTGGATTCCCAAGGATAGCTCATTCTATCACTTCCTTTCAAAGGAAGGAGAAGAAGTTCCAATGGACTGAAGAATGTGAAAGCAGCTTCCAGCGATTGAAGCAGCTTCTAACTAGTGCTCCAATCCTGAAGATTGCGGATCCAAACAAGGATTACGTAGTGTGCACAGATGCATGTAAGGAGGGGCTGGGAGGATTTCTCAGCCAAGAGGGATTTGTAGTTTGTTATGAATCCTGAAAGTTAAAGAAGCATGAGAAGAATTATGCCACTCACGATTTAGAGCTGGCAGCAATCGTCCATGCCTTGAGGAAATGGAGGCATTACCTCATGGGCAAGAGATTCGAGTTGAGAACAGACCATAACGGTCTGAAGTATTTATTTGATCAGCCGACCTTCAATGCCAGGCAAATCAGATGGCTGGAGTTTCTTTGCGAATATGACTTTGATATCAAGCATATCAAAGGGAAAGAAAATAAGGTGGTTGATGCACTCAGCAAAAAAGTGCATGAATTACATGCTGCAACCATTAGCATGTACCAGACTGAGAGGAAAGACAGAATTTTGGAAGCTGCAAATATTGATTTGTAGTACAAAAGTCTTGTAGCAAAGCTACAGCAGTGTGAGGGACCATAGACCAAGGAAAGTTACACCTTGGGAACTGATGGTTTACTTCTGTATAAAAACAGAGTGCATGTACCCAATGTCTGAGAATTGAAGCTAGCAATTCTAAAGGAGATGCATAACGTGGCTTATGCTGGACATATTGGATATCAGAAGACTATGGCAGCAGTCAAAGGCCATTATTTTTGGCTGGGTTTGAAGAAAGAAATCACTGAATACATTGCCAGATGTATGGAGTGCCAAAAGGTTAAGGCTGAGCACAGGCACCCAGCAGGGTTGTTGCAGCCTTTACCCATTCCTGAGTGGAAATGGGACGTGGTAACAATGGATTTTATCACCGGACTACCTAGAACAAGCAAGAATCATGATTCAATCATGGTGGTGGTGGATAAGCTTACTAAAGCTGACCATTTTATTCCACGGAAAACCACCCACAGGGCAGCTGATGTTGCTGATATCTTTTTAAAAGAAGTTGCATGCTTGCATGGAATTCCTAAGACAATTGTGTTTGATAGGGACCCGAAATTCACTTCAAATTTCTGGAAAGGACTGTTCAAAGGATTCAGAATGAATCTGAACTTTAGTACAACATATCATCCCGAGTCTAATGGACAGACAGAGAGAGTGAACAGAGTAATAGAAGACATGCTGAGAATGTATGTGATGGATAAACCATCAAGGTGGGAAGACTACCTGCATTTGGTAGAATTCACTTACAATAATGGGTATCATGCATCATTGAAGATGAGCCCATTCGAAGCGCATTATGGAACAAAGTGCTACACTCCAGTGAGTTGGGATAATCTAGTTGACAGAGTAGTAGTTGGGCCTGAGCTACTCAAAGAGATGGAAGACCAAATGATAAGAATTAAACATAATCTAAAAGTTGCCCAAGACAGGCAGAAAAGTTATGCTGATAGTAACAGAACCCACAGAGAATTCAAAGTGGGTGACCATTTTTTCCTGAAAGTGAAAACTAACAGGAGTTCCCTGAAGCTGGGAAGCTGCGCCAAGTTGGTAGCAAGATTTTGTGGGCCATTTGAGATCCTGGAAAGGATTGGGCCAGTTGCATACAAGCTTGCATTACCTGCATCTATGACTGTACATAATGTGTTTCATGTTTCACTACTTAAGAAATATGTACCGGATGCTAATCATGTTATCGATTGGAATGTGATTCAGGTGGAACCAGAAGGTGTCCTGCAAGTGCATCCTGTGCGCATATTGGACAGGAAAAGAAAACAGCTTCGGAACCAAGCCATAGAGCTTGTAAAGGTCCAGTGGACCTGGTACGGTCCTGAGGACGCGACTTGGGAGCATGAAGAGGTTATGCGGGCAGAGTACCCGCATCTTTTTGAAAATTTTGAAAGGTTTGCAGAAACAATGTAAGTTGCATTGAGGACAGTGCAAAAATAAGGGGAGGGGAATTGTAGTGTCCCCAAGGCCGAGCCCCGTTGTAAACCATGTTTAGAAAGGAATTGTAATTATGTTTTATAGGCTGGTGAGCCAAGTTCTTATAAGCTGGAGGCTTATGTGTTTGTTAGGCCAGGGAGCCTAAGTGTTGAAGGCCAGAAGCCTGTTATTGTATATGCAATCATGAAAAACAATTAATAAAATATAAACACCGCCATGTGCAGACCGACCATGATGAATGAGTGAAGGGGGACTAAGCATCCATAGAGTGGGCAAGGAATTAGGGGTTGGAAGGTGGGAAAAAGGGGCTAAGTGTTTGGCCTAGGGGGCTTAAGCCTGAGAATAATATTTTATTATTATCCCAAAAAGAACATGTGCCATTTATGATTTATCCTAAGTTCCTAACCATAGGGAAGGTAATGCATGCCGAGGAACGCATGCAGTTTCAAGGGTGACAAGTGTCCACCCTGATGCATGCAAATAAAATAGATGAGGTAAGTTGTGAAGGGGGTGCCTCCATTTTTTTTCACTCGACGGCCTGAGTGCGTACGACTTCTGAGCGGTACGATGAATCCAACCTCTGTAGAACAACCTTGTACACCTTCCGAACTAAAAAACTAGTGTTCGTCTGGAGAATCCATGTGCATCCACTGCCAAGACCGAGCCTGTGCGTGGAGTCTCTGTCCCGAAGCCATGACCGTGAGACCATTCTGTGATTGCTGAACTAGTGGTGCTTGAGTCTGTGTCTGTTTTTCCCGTGGGATTATTGAGGCCACGTAGTACTGGACTGTGTGTGGCTTGTTGTCCTGTGAGCGATTCTCTCCCGGTGGGAGAGTGCGTTGAGGAAGGAGAGGACTCCTGGCAGGAACCCTGTAACTACCACAGAGCCCGGAGACTTCCAGTCCGGTCTGTTGCTGTAACCTAAGGAAAGGGAGGTTAGCAGCCGAAGGACTGTCCAGGTGACAGAGAAGGTGTATACTCCTGGGGTGGAATAGGCATGTGGGGAATGAGAGCCTGTGGGCAGTGAGTGTGAGTGGTTTCTGGGAGAGAATCCCTTCCTGTGGTTGTGTACTGTCTTCCCTGTAACCTCAACCTAGCCTAGGATTCCTTGCCTTGGGATGGAGCTTAGTCCCAGCTTGGGGGTGACCCATTGCTGAGCTGATGAGCAGTGTGGTCTAAGGCTGGGAGGTTCGTGGAAGGCCTGCACTTGGTTGGTGGAATCTACCAGTGTTAAAAGATAAGTATATGATTATGCTTAAATCATGTTTTGCATGACTCTGTTGCTTATGTTATCATGAATTCCGCTGTGTATATGAATTAGTATGAAACGCTATTGATTGTTAATTATGGCAGTCACTCATATGAATACTCTGTTAGAATGTGTTTATTTGTTTGAATGCATGTGGATTATATAATACCTGTATGATTTATGTACCAAGTGCTCTTAAAGTTTCCTTTTAAGAGCGATTAAGCCACGGTAGCTGAAAAGGTGCGCTACACAACTAGTAAACCCAAATCCAAAAATGGTTGTCGGGCCAAAATCTAGATGGGTTTCCTATTCCAAGTAGTGAGAGGTCTAATTGGGACTCTTCATCAAGGGTAACCCCTATTGTTGACAAATGGAATTTTTCACGCATCCACACCAGCATAGATGGATGCAACAAGATGTTGGTTGTCTAAATGAGTTGGTTTAGGTGCCCTTACACAATGGCAAGGTGCACTATAAACTCATCAGGCACCCTTGCATGAAAGTTAGGGTCACCAAAAACTCATTAGGAACCCTTGCATGAAATTTAGGTGCACTGCATACATTGGGTTCCCTCACACAATGGTTGGGCACACCAAGAGAAGCTTGGTGGAGAGATTGGCGAAGGTGGTCATATTTAGGGTTCATTGCAAGTGACCCCACCTAAATTGACAAAGCGACTTGGTTGGATTTATAGACTTGGGTGCTTGGGTAGCATGTGGACCTAAGGACTTGGACATTCCACAACTTGTGGTAATTGCAATGATCTACAAAAGTGCCTATGGACACAAACAACATTGGATTCAACCATTCGACACTTGTTCTTTGGGCACATGGCACATATGCACAAGTCATCAAAGGATGCAAAGGCACCATCATGCACATGTCATTGAAGGGCACAAAGGCATTGTTGGGTGCAAGTAGAGGGCATCGGTCATCTTCAAGTTATCATAACTGAAATTGGATGGTTGACACTTGGGTCCACTTTGGACATGCAGTGACTTACACGACACCTTGGAGAAGGCAAAGGCAAGGTACATCCACTATATAAAGATGGTGCTAAAAAGTGCTAATGTAATAAAGGAAGAACAAGTCATTCATACAAGGATGAACAAAGAGCTATGTGGTTGTGTTAAGTCTAGGGTTGACATAGTAGGGTGAATTAGACACTAGCTGAGTGAATTGTAGAAGAGTCAGGACCTATAAAGGCAGGCATGCAGATGCTTTAGGGGTTAGATTGTGCAAGTCATTTGGGCAGTAGGTTGTAGGAAATATTGCCTTTGTTTGCACTCTTCTCGTCGTTGTGTGAGCAAAAAGTGAGTGCTTACATGCCTATTTGGGCTCTGCTAGGCATGACAGTTGTGTGGTAAAAGGTTAGAAAGAAAACAACAAAGCTATTAACAAGAATTAAACAAAAACTAAATGAAACTATGAGCATAGGAACA
>ML806080.1:227604-249263 GCA_009831015.1 Picea engelmannii
AAGCATTGGGTTATTATGCAACCTCTTTTGAATGTGAAAAGGGGCTCTTTAGGGCACAATTAGGTCTTTGACCAGCTTCCCCACGCAGATTGAGCTCGGATTTGATGTCAAATCGACTTGGGAGCCGATCCATTAGTGGTTGGAAGGCCGACCAGTTTCATAAATGCGCCGTTTGGCAGGCGCGCGGGTTTTTCACCCCACAGCCGCGCATATGCGCTCCAAGTACGAAGATGTTGCACGCGTGCGCGCGCGCGCCCAGTGGGTGCATAGAGCTTTGTAATTTTTTGGCCATTTTGCATAGTTTTGACCCTTTTGCTGTGCTGTGGAATTAATCCTTGTGCCATGAACGACTGTTTTTCTGTGCTGACGATGCGGAGTTCTTGTCGCCCTGTGCGGACGAAATTTCAGTGATAACACCTTGGATTTATTCTACCTATGTAATAGAGTTGCAGGCATGAGGTGTGACTCCGTTGTTTTTTCTTGTAACATTATTCATATAAATAAAGTTAAGGCATATGCCTTGTCACCTATACGTGTGCATTGTGGTCTCTTGACTTTGATTAATGTCATGTTTCTTGTGATGCATTGTTTTGACGAAGCATTGTTGAGATATTGACTAAGCATTAAAGCATTGCAAGGATGTTTTAAGGCCATAATTGAATGTGTTGCTACTATTGGATAAACTTGATTGTGTAAAACTTGGTTGCATTTAATACATTGTAACTTAATACAAAGTTATGAGTAAACCTTAAGTGAAGAGACATAATCTCTTTTTACTATGCATAAACTAGCCAACCCTTGTACCCAAAACAAAGTAGTGCCACACTACCTCAAGTGTGAAAACAAAGTTGAGTAACTCTCGAAAAAACTCAAACAAGACCACACCTTTTTTTATCTTTCCTTCCAAAACAAAGTAGTGCCACACTACCTCAAGTGTGAAAACAAAGTTGAGTAACTCTGGAAAACACTCAAACAAGACCACACCTTTTTTTATCTTTCCTTATAAGCATATAAAGATGTGGTGGAGCTCAATCTTATATCTTTGGATATGGTCAAAATTTTAGTCCTCGATCAACATTAAATTTGTTAATAATAATTTATCTTTTATATTTTGTAAAGAAAAGGGTGTCGTTACAACAATGGCCCAATTTCCAACACGATACGCATAAAACCCGCTTATTAATAAAATTTGATGGGGTACATAAGTAACTTTACTATCGATTAAAAAAATATTAAGTACACATAATTTGGGGAATCTACAAAAGGATCTAATGGTGGGGCCAGTCGTGCCACCTGTAGAATCGGTGATTCAAAAGCAACGGGCAAAAAAAGCAGTGGACGATGATCTCTCTCGCAGTGACTGGAAATGGCGTAATGTCGGAGGTGTTGGCTAGCTGTCTTTTTCGTGTTACGGCTAGAAATGTGGACGTAAGCGCCGTTGTTGAAATTCGTCATTCAATTCTCCATCCATGAAAATCCGTTTCACTGTCTTCAGGCGCGAAATCCGGTGAAGGAATTGTTAGCTTCAATGCTACGAAAGCGAGCACGATGTCTTTAAAGCAAACCAAAGTTTTCTTGCGTTACTTTCGATATGCTTTTTTGAAAGGGAGAAGCTGTTCACAAGAGGTTCTGCTCTGTATTTTGAGGAATTGAAACCTGGAAAGCTAGAGTTTCTTTCCGGCATCTTGTTCTCGAGAGCTTCGGGAACCAGCCGTTTTGAGGTTTCTTTGAATCTTCTTAACGTAAGTGTAATTTTCCTTTCTCTGCGGGGTTTTAATTTCTGTACTTGATACCGACATCGATCGACCCCTAATCTTATCGGGTTTTGAGGTTTTTCTATCGTCCTGTCGATTTCTGCGATACATTTTCCTTTGCGGACCAGTTTTCAGCGGTCTTTCTCCTTTTTCATAGCGTTCATCGTCATTTTCGTCTGCGCTAAAACTTCGTAAGATTTTCCCGGCTATTTATCAGCATGTCTTACATGAAGATTTGTTGTTCTCAATTTTGCTTGCTCTTAGGCCTCTTTTTAATGATAGCTTTATCAACCACATAATGCTATACTTTGTCTTTTTAGCAACAAATTTTTTGTTAATCTTTATTTACATGAATCAGGCACTTCGGATTGTGTCTTCCTGAGCTTGAGTTTGAAGATCATTCCATCTTTTAAAATGAAATTTGTCGACAACATGATTGTTTGTTTAGAGAGAAGACTTTATAGAGTAAGAGGACTAGAAATGTTTGGCTTTTTTTTCCCTGAGACGTTTCATTTTCCACAGAAAACTTGACCCTTAGATCATATCACATTGGAATCTTTAGGTTAATCATCTCATACTTTGGATGCAAGCATCATAGGTTTCAATATCCCTTGTTAAAGATTACAGCAGGAAAATTATAGCCATTTATCTTGATCTCAAATGCTACAAGAGTGGCCAATTTCGGCTCTCGTTAGATTTTCCAATTTCAGTTTAGCTTTGTTGAGTTTTAATGCTTGATAATTTCTCTTTGGTATTTTACTTCGTTTTGGATTTTATTTTGTAATTTTTTCCTCTCTGTAGATGGTGCGAATCCATGTAAACATTTTCTTAGTTTGAGTTGTATTTTACTTCGTTTTGGATTTTATTTTGTAATTTTTTTCCTCTCTGTAGATAGTGCGAATCCATGTAAACATTTTCTTAGTTTGAGTACATATTCATGTCTTTTATGAGGTTTGAACATTGCTATAAATCCATGCCAATATTTTCTCAGTTTGATTATCTACTCGTGTAATTTATAAGGAGTACTTTATAAGGTTTGATCATGAAAACCCAAGATCTTCATCATTGCTTGAATCCATATTAACCAGGAGAAATTCTCATTGTATAATGTATGTATATATTTTTGACACTTCCATGGACTATTTTTTTTTTGGCTACCAGTCAACATTTATACATGAAATAAATTAAATCGGTTGAAATCTCTGATTTAATTCATATGTGTATGTATATATTTTTGACACTTCCGTGGACTATTTTTTTTGGCTAAGTTTAAATTTATATGTATAAATTAAATTAAATTAAACATATATGATTTAAGTCATGTGATTTTCCTTCCTTTTTTATCTGTATAGTTTTTTGAAAATTTAAGACTTTACTTTAATTTTCAAAATCACAAGTTTAACTCTGCTCATTCACATTTTAGCTCGTCATACAGAATTCTTTATTGCATACAGAACTCTTTATTGCAGAAAACTATTAATTAAATACCCACTTTACGGTATTTCCTTTTATTTTCACATACCATGTTTAAACCGAAATTATAAACGATTTCAATATTGTGCAGATCTTCTCTGGAAGGAAATTTCTATCATTTCGTCCTTATCCTCTGTTTTCTGCTCCATCATTTTTCATTTCTACCAGTTTTTACGATATTTATGTTCATTTCTTATTTTGTCACATTCCCCGGTCCCACACACACCGTCAGTATATGTGAAGTTTTCCTGTCCTCTTTGCATCTTATCTGCTTAATGGAAACCATTCTCCCCTGGTCTTTTGGCATTTTGGGTTAGTAGATAGTTTCTGTGATCTGCTAAGGAAATTCCAACCACTTTCCCCTGGACTTTAGGCATTTTAGGTTGCAGATATTTTCTGTAATCTGTTAAGGAAATTCCAAATATCAGAAATTCGTGTGGTTATTTATCATAAGATCTCAAATCAGTCGAATCCTTTCTTCAGGCTGTTATCACCTTTGCAGTGCTTTACTCCTGTATTCTTATTTGAGGATTGTGCTGAAAGGAAATTATATGATATGCATTATAAAATATCTGTTTTATTTCAATAAGTACAATTTTTATTTTCATTTCTACACTGCATAACGCTGATCTCTTCTGGGAGTTTATATGGGCATTGGGCAAGTTACATCTTATTGAAATTCGCCATACTAATGTTATTGAATGACTGTTATTTTGAGACCTGATTTTTTTTCCTGCAGTTGAACCAGTAGTTTAGTAAAGCATTCCTCAAGGGTGGACTACATTCAACAGAAAACGTTTCCTAGGCAAACAATCAGGAAACATGAACGATCTCCTAAACAAATCCTTTTCCAACTATGGGGATTTCAAACGGGAGGCAATGAGGGACTTGGAAGCTGGTCCCGAGGTGGAAATGGCAAACAACAGTAATGATAAGAACCTAGGTCAATTCTTTGAACAAGTTGATAGCATCAAACGGGATATGGAAGCACTGCATGAACTGTTTGGGAAACTGCAACGTGCAAATGAAGAGAGTAAAACAGTTCATAAAGCACAGGCTATGAAAGGATTGAGGGGTCGTATGGATAAAGACGTGGTAGAAGTCCTCAAGAAGGCTAAATTGGTGAAAAGCAAGCTTGAAGCCCTGGACAGAGCCAATATGGCAAACCGCAGATTGCTTGGATGTGAAGAAGGAACACCCACAGATAGAACCAGGACCTCCATTACAAACAGTCTACGAAACAAACTGAAGGATTCGATGGGGGAATTTCAGATTTTGAGGCAAAAGATAATGGGGGAGTATAGAGATACCGTTCAACGAAGACTCTATAATATAACAGGGGAGTATGCAGACGAAGACACAATTGAAAAAATCCTTTCAACGGGAGAGAGTGAAAACATTCTCCAGAAAGCCATCCAAGAGCAGGGTCGAGGTCGTATTCTTGAAACTATCCATGAAATACAGGAGCGGCATGATGCCGTTAAGGAGATTGAGCGGAGTTTACTCGAGCTGCATCAAGTTTTCCTTGATATGGCCGTGCTTGTTGAGGCACAGGGTGAGCAGCTCAATAACATTGAATACAATGTTTCTCATGCTGCTAACTATGTTGAACACGGAACCAAACAACTTCATACTGCAAAACAACACCAGAGAAGAAGTCGGAAATGGATGTGCATTGGTATCATTCTGTTGCTGATACTTATCCTCATTATTGTTGTTCCTATTGCAACAAGCATCAAGAAATCATAAAGAGGAGAGCCATTAGAGTTTCAGGGGTGCAGCATTGTATTACCATTGGGAATGAGTTATGCAAGGGAGCGTAGGCTTGATTGCTTTGGAGGGAAGTATTTCCTTCAATTTCAAGTCAGAGATAGCGGGACGAGAACAGGCCAGCCAACTGCTGTAGAGCCATTTTTAGCATTATTACAATGAATTTATTCGGCGCTTTGCAGGCACGCCTCACATTACAACAAGCTTCACTGTAATTCCTGATCTAAGACTCCTATTTTGATGTTGGAATAAACAATGCTCGACCATTGAATTGAATTCCATAAGTTGCTTCATTTTCTATTTATAAAGACTCTGTGCTGCTCATTACTCTCCTATCTCAAGCCTTGCTGTGCTCTCTGGTATGTTAAACTATTTTTCAAAATTATTTGTATAGGGTATTTATGGTTATTTATTTATATCTATTTTCATTAATGTGAGAGTGATTCATTAATAATTAATTTATTATGAGTTTGAATAGTTATTTAACACTTATTGCATTAAGTAATGATTACAGAGATGAAGAAGTGGACGACTTAATCACTATGTAGAAAAAGTGGACTACTTAATCACTATGTAGAGTATTTAAAATTATTTTAGATGAACAGTCTTGTTATTCACTAATCATCCGGTTGAATAATTTGTTTGATTTTTAAAGAGTAAAGTTTTTCGAGTTTTTATTATAAAAAATATTTAAAGGAATGAATTTATGAATCTCTAATTAACATCATTTATCAATAATCAATTTATCATACATTTAAATATCTATCAATGGTCAATTTATCATACATTTAAATATCTTACTTTGTATTCATATCTTACCTTTCAAGATGGGATCTCACATGTCCCCATTTCTCATGAGTTTAAATATTCCAAAATGTCCCTGAACTTAAATATTCCACCTTACATTATGGCATTTTAAATGTTCATAAAAATGAAGAAGTGAAATTAAAACTATGTTCATAAAAATGAAAAAGTGAAATTAAAACTAATTTACAAATGATTTTTGTTTAAATTTGAATAAATTTACTTAATATTTATTTCATAAAATAATACTAAATTTATATATAAGATTTCCTTGTTTGTGTGAGAGGAGGGACCCTTCTTTATATGGCCATTTGAGTGTTAAAGTCTATATAAATATAGATACCCTATCCAGTGTGAATTCATCACATAGAATATTTTATTCTTATGAAATTATTTCTAATTAGTTCTTATATCTTATATGAAGATACAAATAATTATAATAAAAATGGAAATTTTATTTTTGTTAATACAAATACAAATATGTGTAGGTGATTATTTCTTAGCACCAACCTCCTCCATAATTAAAGTGCATCCAAAGTATAACCATAGGAGGATGACCACAAGGGTCACTAGTTCTCTCACAGATACTATCTAGGTTGAAACCCCCACGATCATGATCACAAGGGACACTAGTTCTCTTATAGATACTATAGTTGAAATTGCCCTTTGGTCTTAGAGTAAAACCTGAAAGTGTTTCTAATTGGCTAAGAGCTCATCTTCCTTAGACATAAAGAAATGTCTTATTAACTCAAGCCTGAGAGAAAGCATGTATCCGTATGGACCAATGACTTTTTTCAAGTGGCAAGGTATTCTTTAAATAACCATTATGACTCAATCCACATTCAAAAATAACAGCAAATGATAACTTCCTCCCTCTCAATTGACAAATAAATTATAATAAGTTTTACCAATTTTAAAAAAAAAATAATTCTTACCATCACAAAAAAAAAACGCCACCTAAAAATTATATAAAGTGTAAATGACTAGAGACTCGCCCCAAGAATTGAATTAGGGTGCAGTCCCATGGACAAATCAAACATCGTAAATCTTACAATTATGAGTACTTACGGTTAATTAGGGTCCATTTTCCAGGCCCTACTAGGATGAGGGGTAGGCCTTGGAACTTATCAGCTTAGGGATTTGTTTGTGACACTTGTCATCCAGTTACTGAATTGATTTTTCAATTCACTGTGTAATACTTTTGCCAAAATTTCACTCCGTCGTAAATTTCTCTCTTTCAGCTTCTGTTCTCATATTGATTGACTCTGCAATCTGGTAAATGCTAGGGATCTTTCTTACGCTTTTAGTAATTCAAATCTACACAAAAATCAGATCGCTAGCTTAAAATGCAGTGTAAAGAACTCCCAAATAATGCAGTGAAATACAAACTATATATTATCTTTGGAATTGTAAAATCATGCACAGTTGCAGCTATTCTTCGTGAAACGGCTGCATTTGCTTTTCCACACAGGTGAGATTGTAGAATTATGGATTCACCTACCAGGTGATTTTAGAAGAACTTTGTCAATCTCGAATGTTAATCTTGCTCTAACTATTCATCCCCTGTTTTGGAATAATTTGTGAACTTTGCCCTGTTTGTGAGTACTGCGCGCCCTTCTTTCCTTCTCAGTTTTTCTCAAATCATATATTCAATAGCATGTATTCTTGTTAAAAGCTAGTTAAGAAAATATGATTCTACTGCTACATCACATAAAGCAATAACAAGAACAAAATTGAGAAAAAGTAAAGTACACATAAAACATTAACAAGAACATAATTGAGAAAAAGGAAATGTTAAAAGCTAGTTAAGAAAATATGATTCTACTGCTATATCATATAAAACAATAACAACAAAATTGAGAAAAAGTAAAGTACACATAAAACAATAACAAGAACATAATTGAGAAAAAGGACATAACAGGCAGCTCAAGTTGTCTTTGTTTTCTTCCTGAATTAAGGGTTTTTAAGTAGAGTTGAAGTATTACAAAGTTCCTGAATTAAGGGTTTTTAAGTAGAGTTGAAGTATTACAAAGATATTTTAAGTAGAGTTGACAACAAAATTGAGAAAAAGTAAAGTACACATAAAACAATAACAAGAACATAATTGAGAAAAAGGAAATAACAGGCAACTCAAGTTGTCTTAGTTTTCTTCCTGATTTAAGGGTTTTAAGTAGAGTTGAAGTATTACAAATTTCCTGAATTAAGGGTTTTTAAGTAGAGTTGAAGTATTACAAAGATAGTTTTTAAGTAGGCTTGAAGTATTACAAAGATAACCACAAGAATTTGAACAAGTAACCAGATAGAGAATAAATCTCACACTAACCAACTACTCTACTACTTAGAACTTACATATAAATCGAGCCTTACGTAAATATGTTAAAGCTAATATTTAAATCTGAATACTTGCCATTCCAGTTTAGATCACAAAAGTGCTCCATTTATCAAAATTCTATGTCATAAATTATTTTTAGGGCTCTGATTTCCTAGTAAAACTTGTGGAGTGTTTGAACCATCCACTGGTGGATAGATATTCCTCAGTCCTGCCATCTTAGCTTTAAAAAAAGGTTTTTATTATGCAATACAAATTGGGATCTAAATTTTTCCACAAGCATCAACTCTGATATGCGTCGACTCTTCTTGTGTGCCATTGGTTTGCATTTCTATTAAAGGACCTGATTTGGTAAATGAAACTTGTTATCCAATACTTGGTTATGGATTTGATTAGGCATTTTTTTCAATATTTTATAAATTTCATTGACCTGTTTTGGTCAACAGGTTTTTGTTTATGATGTATTCTCGGAGTGATCTATGTTCTTACTACCATAGATTTATTTAAAGCTTGATCTATTAAGTATGTATTCATTTTAAACCCAAGATTATTGAGTGTGAAGGGAACAAATCTTTGTGAGTGTAAACTATATTACAATTTTATTTTATTTTTTTGATATTCTACATTAAAAAAAAGACAACGATCTCTTTAATAAGTTGTCTCATCCAATATTATCATATATGTAGGGTAATTGGCTAGAAGGGTGTGGGCACCCTCACCTAAGTCCTTAAGTAGATGGAATTTGGGGTTGTTTGGAACCTAGGAGTCGTACTAGTTGGGCAAGTGGGCACGCAAACATGCCAAGGGACTTGTCCAAGCATGAGGCAAAGCACAAGGCTAGGTGCACCAAAGAGGTTGGGGCGCGTCGGCACGGGGAGCACACTTAAGGTTGGGGCATTCCAATTTGAAGGGACGTGAAGGTTAACAAGCGCACGTGTTCATGGGTGTGTTGGTCCATGAAGGGGCATATCGATTTGTTTGGGCTCGTTGGTCTGAGACACCCAAAGGATGCGACGATTCGCGAAGGTGAAATTTGGAGTCCATATAAAAGAACAAGGGTGCACAACCAAGAAGGCACAAGGAAGAGAGCAAGATCAACACCAAGGTTTTGAGGTAGATTCAGACAAGGAGAGGTGAGCTCTCTCAAGGAGACAAATCGCTCCACATGGGAGGACTTGTGTTGTCATGAAATGATTATGTAGACAGAGTTGGGGTGACCTTCTTTGGATTGAGTCTAATCGCAGGCAGGGAGAATTTGGAGTTTGGGGAAGTCTTGTCACATGTCTGGGTGAGACATGCTATGAGACATAACCGTAGGTCTGTGTGAATTATTGCGATAGAAAAGAGACGATGAGTTTGTGGAGGGCACACCACAGGAATTGCGAAAGTTGTTGCGACTGATGAGTCTTGGTGTGATGAATCCGTGTATGAGTTTCTTGGTGATGTGAAGCGAGTCGTGCAACTTTTCCCAAGTTGTAAATCGAGCCGATAGTGCTCATATTGTAATTGTTTAGCAATAATAAGACTGAGTCATGTGTTAGGCACGTCTTGTGCTGCCTGCACTATATATGTGTGTCTCTTATCTGTTTCGCAAGTGTTCTCTTTGTTTCACATGTTCATGGATGTATTCTTAAATGACTAAGTGTCAAGTTGTTAACAAGATTGTCTAAGTATACAAGCAAGTTGCACTAGATTCGGAGTGAGGTGAGTCGTGCAACTCTGCCCAAGTTGTAAACCAAGCTAGTAGTTCTCATATTGTAATTGTTTCGCAATAATAAGACTTAGTCAGGTGTTAAACATGTCTTGTGTCGCCTGCACTATATCTGTGTGTCTCTTATCTGTTTCACAAGTGTTCTCTTTGTTTTACATGTTCATGGATGCATGCTTAAATGACTGAGTGTTAAGTTGTTAACAAGATTGTCTAAGTATACAAGTGAGTTGCACTAGAGTATGAGTGTGACTCGCTTATAACCTAGAATGGAGTATGGGTATGCTCTAGGTGAAGAGGCATAGTCCAGACAAAGCATCCTTAGTGTAGCCAAGCAACCAAGTGAGAACCATCATGGTGCCACATGCCCTCAAGAGGTGCACGATCATAAGATTTGGGCAGGCATCCTGTGGGGACGTGACAATATATAAAAAATATATTCATGTACATTAATGTAAATTCAAATGATTAGACACAAAATATGCAACATTTACTCATGTATATAGAATGTAAGTGTGATTATAGAAAAATGGCACCAAGTGTGATACATGTTAGCTCAACTTACGTTATTATATACAAAAAAATGTATTCATGTACATCAATGTAAATTCAAATGATTAGACATTGTTACACCTCATATTGTATGAGGTTCCACATTGTGATTTTCATCACATTGATGGAGATTTGCTACTGGTTCCTTAGAGATTTTTGACCAACTTGGGGGGATTCATCTTCATGGAGCCCCTTCTCTTCATTGCATCATATTATTTGATAAAGATCTTTGGTTTGGGGGAGTTTCACTTCTCTTTGGTTGAATGATTGTGCTTGTTGCTTGGTGGTATTCTCACATGTGATTGTCTTGTTGATCACCCCTTGGTTGTATTTGATGGTATGCTAGACCATTCTATCTCATTATGATTTGGTTGTACTTGTACTTGTCTTGAAGGTACTATTATCACAGGATTTGTACTTGTGCAAATCCCTCCACAAGATCTCCAAATCTTGTGTAACTATGGAAGAATACACCACTATAACCTAAGTAGAAACTTTCCTCGTTTTAGTGATGGAAGAGGTCCACCACAAGGGAGGTTTCCCTGGTGTCCTCAAGGGATCAAATAGAAAGATTTAACCAAGCTTACCGCCTCCTATCTTGATCATCTATTAGTTAAGTCTAGGTCTAGGAGAAGGATGAAGGATAATGAGATAATTGTTCTACCTATATGAGACAATAAACAACTTACAACATATATAAACAATTATCAAGTTATAGAATGAAAAAATAACCCTTTAGACACTAGACAAGTAATAACTACTATGGTTGTTGCAAATTACAACAATAAACTAGGTTTATAACAACAATTAGAACTTTTCAACCACAACAAAATAAAGTGCTCAGAAATGTAGCAAATTACCTTAAAAAGTGAGCATTAAACAAGTATATTATTATCCAATTGCTAGAAGTTATTTATGAACAAGTCAAGCCACTTATAAATGGATGTACGCAACAATTTAATGTAGTTTTCAATGGCTGTAGCAAAATTTTATAACAACAAAAAGAAATAGTGAAAGTTTTTGAGGTTTAGGGTTAGCAATGTTAGTTAAGTGTTTGAGAGAGTAAGAAAAATGCTTTTGATAGCTACTTCAACCACAAGAACAACTCTAGATCAAGGTCATTGTCCTCTAGGGCTTATGGAGTCTCAAATGCATTAGCTTGAAGATTGATCTAGATGAAACAAGAGATGCAAGGTATAATCCCTAAGGTGCAAACACATGTGGGCCTTAGGTTTTAGACTTTAAGGAAGAAGGTACTTAGGGTGCAAACAATCTTGGGCCCTAGGTGTCGTTTTTCCCTACTCCTATCTTCACTTGGGTCAAGGATCAAAGTAGAGGGTTAAAACCCTAAAATGATAGCACTTTTCAGCCTTAGGATTTTAACCCTAGCAAGAATGTTTCACAAACTTGGACAACTAAAACTTTGTGAGGGAAAGAAGAACTCATGTTTTGCTCTTAGGGTTTCAACAAAACAAAGAATACTTGTAACAAGATAGTAATTCAACCTTTAGCATTTAACAAGAGACATAACATTGTAGAAATTACATACTTCTTCCAAGAACCAAGAGTGTCAAACCCTTCAAGAACCAACAGTGTCAAACCCTAATTTGCAGAAATTATCCATCCAATAGAGCAAGACATCCACAAAGAACCTCCTTCAAGCATAAGACATAAGAGAAAAGAGCCAAAGAGGCTGAAATAGTGAAACTTTTAAAGGTGTTACCCCACTAATGAGTGAGGGAAGTGATTATTTGTGAGGCAAAACCTAGTGCTTTGTCCACAAAACAAGTCAAAATTCAATAATAAGTGGGGTCGACCCCTCAAGTAACCTCCACAAAATGATAAAATGAAAACGAGACATCATAAATTCCACATGTGTGGTGACGTCAAGCCTCCAAAGGCTATGAGAGCCCCCCCCAACACCACGTGGAAACATCTCAATGTGTAGTGATGGAAAATGGTATTTCTCCTAGTACATGGTCATGCCAAATCATCAATGGTACCCCAAGTGGCATCAAACCATAGCATCATAAACCATAGAGGGTGATGTGATCATCAAAAGGAGGCCAACGTCAAGGGTCCAGGGTACTATGTTTCAAACCATCACCTGGTCAACTCGGTCAACTCCTTAGAATCCCACTCCTCCAAGCAACCACTCCTTAACCTCCCAAAAGTAGACTTCAAAGAGTCAAAATTGGCGCGCTCATCTCTAATAGTAGTTGAAATATTAAACAATATAATCCTAGGGTCCCAAACTAATTCCAGAAAGGAACCACCATATTGACATTGCGCTACTCTGATCATCATTGTCGGCCCAATGCACCTAGTCTGCATCCTCCTCTCCTGGAACTCCAAGTTGAAATTCCTAAAGGGACTGAAACCACTGTCCAGAATCCTCCCCTGCGAAGGTGTCTTAGTGAAGTCTAAGTCTGCAAATCCACATTCGGCCCCGAGTCTATCTTTCCATATAGAGTAAGTGTTGACCTTCCCTCTATTGACATCCAAAAAATAAAGTTGACCAATCACTGTCACAACTATGTCGATCATGATCATGATCATCATCTAAATCAATATATCACTCAGATGAATTCATAGATCCCACTACCAAATTGGAAGTCCACCACTCACAATAATTTCTAGTTGTCGTGGTGCCATCATAGTCAAAATGATCCAAGTCCCTGGTATGCCAACATCTGTTGGAAACCAAGTACTAGGAATCCACTATGTTCCTACAATTTTTTTAAGCTCCTACCAAACTGCATCGGAAAATTTGTTGTCCCAATCACCATTAATGTACTCAAGTAATTTGTGGAGTCTAAACACCTCCCTGGAAAGTAGCCCTATCACCTGCAGTGCCTCATACTCACACGAGTACACCCAAAATTCCCTGTCAAAGGTGAATCACACATAGCTTTCATAATCTCCTCCCTAAGCATGGACTCACTGACTACATGTTAGGTACCAGATCTATTATAATAACATAAAACAAAAATGTTGCAAAGAATAACATTGGAACAACACAATAGATGAAACCACAACACCAAAATAATACCTTTATTGATAGGAACCAATGTTCACTTTCCTCTTTAAGGGGGAAACCTCCAACATTGCAACGCTCTATTACAATAATTCTCTAAACAAAACTTCCCATGCCCTCGACTCCTATTTATTCTAAATCTATCTACCACAAGAACAATCTAGAGGAATATCTTCTAGAGGTAGAAGCTTCTATTAGGTCTTCTTACATTTGACTTGTACTTCCTTATTACTAGGCCTTATTAAAATTGGCCTTTATTACATGGAAAATGTATTATTCTACCTACATGAGGGATTAGGGATATTAGGTCCCTAACATGCCCTCCCCCTTGAAAATAGTCTTGTCCTCAAGGCTTGAGATGAGGAAATTGTTGCAAAATGGTAGATGGCTCATAGGTGGCATCTATTGGATTTGTATCTTTCCATTGTACTAACACTTCCTTTATGGTGTGATGATGAAGACAACACTCACGATGGTCCAAGACTTCTTGTGGATGCAACTAGATGGAAACTTCTTCATCCAACTCGGGGAGACTGGTTTGAGTTTGGCACTTAGTTCCAATCACCTTCTTTAAGCACGAGACATGAAAAACAGGATAGGGCTTAGAATAACTTGGCAAAGCTAATTGGTAGGCAGTCGGTCCCACGCGCTTGAGAAGTGTATAAGGAACAAAAAATTTAGGCGCAAGTTTCTAATAATGTTCAACCTTGAGTGAAGTCTGCTTATAAGGTTGAAGTTGAAGAAAAACATGGCCCCCTTCAGCAAATTGACGTTCGGAATGATTTTGATTTGTTTGTTGCTTCATGTGATTTTGAGCCATTACCAAATTCTCTTTGAGGGAACATAGAATAACCTCTCAAACTATAAGAGTTTGGTCAAACTCCTGAACCTTCGAGACACTTGGCATGTATGAGAGAAATGAAGGTGGATTTTGTCCATATATTGCTTCATAAGGATTCATGTGAGTAGCTATATGGTAAGACGTGTTGTACCACCATTTAGCTAGTGGTAACCATTGAGCCCACTAATTTTTTCGCTCAGATGCAAAACACCTCAAATATGTTTCCAAACACTTGTTGAAAACTTCAGTTTGGCCATCAATCTGAGGATGATAGGTTGTGATGAGATGCAATTGGGTACCTTGTAGCATGAACAATTCTTGCCAAAAAATGTTGGTGAAAGTTTGATCTCGGTCAGAAACAATAGAATGAGGCATGCCATGAATCATGAAGATATGATCCATGAAAAGTTGAGCCATGGTGGAGGTGGTAAATGGGTGTTGAAGAGCACATAAATGAGCAGACTTGGAAATACGATCAACTACCACTATGATGACTAACTTATTGCCCGATTTAGGTAAGCCAATAATGAAATCCATAGAGATATCCCTCCAAATAGCAGGTGGAATCGGAAGCGGTTGTAGTGTGCCAGGGGATTTGACTGTTTCTCCCTTGTTGCATTGACAAACATCACATTCCACCACAAAAGTGTGGACGTCATGTTTCATACCATCCTAGAAAAAAGAATGTTTGACCCAGTCATAGGTTTTAGTAAACCCTGAGTGCCCAACTGTGGGTGTAGCATGAAGCTCAGAAAACACAATGTATTTAATTTTTCACTATTTACTTAAATATAGACGACCTTTGTAGCAAAGCTCATCATTGTGCCAAGAATACCCTGGGGAAACTGGAGAATTGGCTTGCAATTGTTGGATCAAACGTAAAATTTTGGGAACTTGCAGCCATTCCTGGCGAACAACTTGGAGCCAATCTGGTACAATGAAGGAGAGGGAAAAGAGAGACCCTTCATCTTCATATTTTCTTGAAAGAGCGTCAACAACCACATTGTCTTTTCCTTTCTTGTAAATGATCTCATAATCATATCCAAATATCTTAGTCACCCATTTTTGTTTCTCTGGTGATGAAAGATGTTGCTCCAAAAAATACTTGAGGCTCTGACGATCTATCTTAATTTGGAAGCATTTCCCCAATAGATAAGGGCACCAGAGATCCATTGCATGAAAAATAGCCAACATTTCATTTTAATAGATTGATTGGCCCAAATGTCGCTCTAACAGTTGTTTGTTGGTAAAGGCCAAAGGTCGATCATCTTGCATAAGGACTACTCCAATTCCTCTCCCTTAAGCATCACATTCTAGGACAAAGGTCTTTGTGAAGTCAGGAAGGGCGAGGACATGAGTGGTGCACATTGCCTCCTTCAAGGCTTGGAAGGAATGATCAATTGTTGGAGTCTAAGTGAAAGGATTCTTTTAGAGGAGAGCAGTGAGATGTGCCACATTTTTTCCATAATTCTTAACAACCTTGCGATAATAGCTTGTTAAACCCAGAAAACCACACAAACTTTGAGAGTCTTGGGGCGAGGCCAATCCTGCATAGATTCAATCTTATTAGGATCCACCCTGACACCATCCTTGCCAACGATATGACCCAAGTACTCAACTTCCGAGGTTCCAAAAGAACATTTAGATTGTTTGAGGAAAAGTTGGTGCTGAGAGAGTAGATGAAGAACTCGATCCACATGAACAAGATGGGTTGTCCATGTTTTAATATAGATGAGGATATCATCAAAGAAAACTAAGACAATGATGGAGAAAAGGATGAAATACATGATTCATGAGGCTTTGGAAAGTGGAGGGAGCATTACACAAGCCAAAGGGCATGACCAAGAACTCATAGTGGCCCTCATGAGTGCGAAATGTAGTCTTAGGAATCTCTGCCTCTTTTATACGTATCTGGTGGTAGCCAGAACGAAGATCAAGTTTAGTAAAGATCTGGGCACCACTTAATTCATCCAAGAGATCATCAATGGCATGAATGAGAAATTTGCCTTTGATGGTGAGTTTGTTGAGGGCACGAGAGTCAGGACACATGCGCCAAGAGCCTTCTTTCTTAAGTACCATGACCACATGAGAAGAATAAGGGCTAGTACTAGAACAGATAACACCCACGACGAGCAATTCTTGAACAATTTTCTCAATTTCATTTTTTTGGGAAAAGGGATGACGATAGGGAAGAACATTGGGAGGAAGGTTGTCAGAGACGAGGGGAATGGAATGATCATGAACACAACGGGAAGGGGGAATTCCTTGGGGAGTGGAAAAATAGCTTGATGTTTGGAGAGGATGGATTGGAGCTTAGGATGCACAGAGGGTGTCTTAGTGGCTTGAATGGAATGAAGTTGTGCAATAATGCTGGAATGAAATTTTTTGAGGAGCTTTTCCATGCGATAGGAATTGATGATATCAGGGGAACCTGTTGTGATTCCTTGGAACTTATATTGTTGGCCATCCTGGTTGAATTGCATGGGTAATTCGTTGAAATCTATGAGAATGGGGCCAAGAGTCCTTAACCATTCGACACCCATCACAATGTCACAACCACCCATGTCGATAGCAAACATATGAGATTTCATGTTCTACTGACCAATTTGGAGACACACATTTTCACAATGCCCCCCACATTTCATGGACCCTCCATTGGTAATCATGATTTGAAAGTTGTTGAATGCACATATATAGCAATTAGTTTCTTGGGAAATGCGACGATGAATAAAATTACGGGTGTTGCCACTGTCAACGAGGATGATGACCTTCTGATGCTTAATGTAACCAATTAACTTGAGGGTTTGGGGAGTAACGTGACTTTGCCATAGGGGGAGCCTTAACCTCTTCTTTAGAAACATCCTCAGATATGGCCATAAAAATATTTTGTTCCTTACACTTGTGCCCAGGAAAATATTTGTCATCATAATTATAACAAAGGCCCTTGAGTTGGCATTCAACCATCTGCTCGGGTCAATTTCTGGATCTTCAGTGGAGTGGAAGGAAGGGAGGGAGTGATTGGTTTAGGGTGAGGAATAAAAGAGGTTTTTATGGTTTGAGAAGAGATAACTTGTTGTAATTCCCTAGCTATTTTAGTATCTTCCACCCAACTCTAGGGGCAAGCGATGAGGACGTGGGCACAAATCTCATCCTTGAGCCCACTCATAAAGCATTCTCGGAAAAAAGCATCAGACATGCCCTCTGTGCGGAAAGCCAAGTGCTCAAAAGCAGCTGTAAAGTATTCCATTGTGCCAGATTGTTTCAACTTTGTCAAACGGCCTAAATGGTGGGTGTCAATGTCAAAGCGTTCATAAATCTCTCCAACAAAGTGTGTCCAATGCCACATACACTTGGCGGGAATTTTTTCTCCATTTCCACCATTGCCAATGTTCTTGATCTAGATGTAGAACACCATATTGGAGTTTGAAAAACTCATCTATAATGTCATACAAAGAGAAACAATGTTCTGTTTGAGTTACCTGGAAGGTGGGATCCAAGCTATCAAATTTATTCACATCCACTCGAGGAAGGTGCATGTCACTCTAAAAGTGATGAGACTGAAAATTCTGGGTATTGGAGGAAGTCTCACCTTCAGGGTGAAAAGGTTGGTTAGATGAGGTAAGGTCTCCAATAATATTCAACATGGCACAGATCTAGGTAACAAAGAATTCAAGCTGGTAGAGAGGTCTTGTTTCAGGGTTTCCATTTTTGCATCTATAGTTGAATGCATTTTTTTATTGACACTGGTAATATTGGCACTAAGTTACCTCACTTCCTTCTGGGCCTCTGCAAAATTAGATGACAAGGTATTGAGGTGGGCTTCAAGGTCTTGCCTACGGGTGTGGGCCTCTGCAAAATTAGATGACAAGGTATTGAGGTGGGCTTCAAGGTCTTGCCTACAGGTGTGGGCCTTGATGAAGAGGGGAACTAGAAAGGGGTGGGTGGGACCACACAGAAAAGGGGTTATGGGTGAAGGGTATCATGATGATCAGGGAGAAGAGGGGAATTCAATGGGTTAAGTCCCAAAAAAGGGGGGTGAAAGGGGGTCAGGACCACATAAAATAAATAAATAAATAATGATAGGTATTATTGCGATCAAAATGAAAAGAGGAGTCCAATGGGATAGGTCTCAAATAAGAGTGCAATGTAGAAATTATTAACAAGAAGAAATATGTAGTATTTTCGCAACTCGAATGCAGACGACAAGGTTGCATGACAATATATATTGTCTCTTCCTGTTCTATTTTTTTTTCGTCCCAAGGGTTAGGGTTTTCAAGGTGCCTACAAATAAGGATTTGCCATGTGCTATAACTCTTTTATATACGTGTGGGGTTGAACAATAGTACTTGGCCCAATATCTCAGGGCACCAACTAAGGAGGATAGATTGTACCATTATCCATACTACCCGATTACCTAGCTACTAGAGAGTATCTTCCCGAGTGATGTTCTTGGTGGCACTATAGCAGTCAGGCGATCAATCAATTTATCTATGGATGACTTCAAGATATCTAGGCTAGTCCGTATATAGGTGTTGTCTAATGCACTAACACTTGAATGGGTACCAACATGGGTTAAAAGGATGGCCAACAATGTGCGCTTAAGTACCACTTGTAGTTCTTGTGTGTATGCTTCCCCAACCGCAGATTTATGCGTTGAACGACATATCACTATAACTTTAAGACGTTGGGATACATCTCTACCCTAAAAAAAATTACCCACAGTTTTTGCCAAGGAAAATGCTCCAATACCACTTGTTAGGTACTAGATCTATTATAATAACAAAAAATAGAAATACTACAGAGAATAATAGCGGAACAACACAATAGATGAAACGACAACACCAAAATGGAAGGTTCTATTAGGTTTTCTTACATTTGACTTATTCTTCCTTATTACTAGGCCTTATTAATATTGACATGTATTACATGGAAAATATAGTATCCTACCTACATGAGGGGTTAGGGAGGTTAGGTACGTAACACTACATGTGTGCGAACTCCGTAGTGGATAATGCCATCCAACACTTTGTCAGTTGAAATCTCTGTGAATTGATCCAATACAATCTGGATCTCCTTGTGTGCTTTGACCACACAACCCAAATGAAATAACTTTGACATGGCTATAGTCCTTCCTTCCTCAACCCACTGACTCAAGTGAACCCTCCATGTCCTGTTGAATATATCATTGGCATCAGAAAATAATGCTAGATGCCACTGCCACTGCCTGGAAGACTGGAAAGTGTCAGGTGTGTTGGTCAATCCCAATGGTATGACCAAGAACTCGAGGTAATCTTGCATGTATCTTTCTCTTTGTCCCTGCTCTGGTGATATCCCACTTGAAGATCAATCTCCAAGGAATATACCTATCCATGAAGCTCGTCCATCCACTCATCAATCCTAGGTGAACCAAACACAATGATATGTCTGAAGTCCTTGTCTGGCGATCTCCCTAGGAAATCATTCCAAAAACCCATTGTACACCACCATACACAATTGAATATTGTTGTATACCACTGCACACCCATATATCATCATGTACCACCCTGTACCCTATATGTGCCGATGTATCAATCACTCCACTAATATCAATTGAAATTGGGTCTCAGAGTGATGTATCCACATATGTCTTATACTCAATCCCCCAATCAATCAGTATATATACTTCCTTGTTGGATGGTCCACAAGGAATTTTCTCAACTACCTCCTCTGTAGTTGATCCTTGAGCCCAAAGAAACGATTCATGATCCCTACAATGCAAAAAAGATGCATGGTCAAAACCCTCTGTGTCAAACCTATCATCAAACACATGCAGCTGTGAATGCTCCTCATGTGAAATCATCACAAGAGGTCCTCCCTCATATCATGAGTGCCACTCATGCCCTCATGTGTCACTGCTGCCAAATATGATGGTGTCTCTATTGTTGTCAATGATGAAGAGCATGCCAAACTAAGCTGATAACAAAGCTCCTCAATCTGTCTTTCCTTGTCTTCAACAAACTTAAGAGCAAGGTCCCTATCCATGAACATTTACAAATAATAATATTTCATCTACTCTAGTGCCTCTTTGATGATGTGCAATTGGGTACTAGTGACTCCATCTGCAATTCCCTTTTGCCTCTCTTCCATCTGGGTTTTCTACATAAGGTCTTCAATAAATTTATGAGCACCATATACCCTCATCAACACCTGCACAATTTGTTTCTCTGTGACCAATAGTCAACTCTCCAAATCATGCAATGTTATTTCATCAACATGGCATGGACTATCACACAAGGGATCAAATGACTCATTAGACGATGTCGTACAATGGACTACCTTCCTCATACAATTTTTTTGATCTACTCTCGTCCCCTAAATGAGCCCCTTCATTATGATCCTCCACACAAAGTTCCCAATCTTAGTCACATTTTGGTACAATCATGCATGCATCATCATACATGTTATAAACATGATGAGGTGTTGAATTCACTCTTGAACCATCCTCATCATCAACATCATACACAGGGAGAGATGTTGAATCATTAACAATGGATGATTGGAACATATTCTCATAGTCATCATAAGTAGGACAAGATGTTGTATCCTCATCTTCTCCATCTAGCACACTAAACAAAGTTACCGACTTAACAAGAACTCTAGCCCAAAGATATCATATTTTTGGGCAAAAAACACAAAAATCAACCCCCAAATCAAAAAGTAGTGTTACCAATAGCACCCTTTTTTTGGAGGTGGTTAAAATTGTGAGTTGTTAGAAACTTTACCCTTGACATTATGAACAAAACCTTAACAAAACTTTGAAATTGACCATCGAATCAAAAAGTGATGCTACCAATAGCACCACTTTTTGTTTTGAGTTAAAACTATGACTTAATTGAAACTGTGGTCATGACCATTGGCACCACTTTTTTTTTGAGTTAAAACAACGACCTAATTGAAATTGTGGCCTTGACCACTGGCACCACTTTATTTTTTGAGTTAAAACTATGACATAATTAAATTGCGGCCTTGACCACTAGCACCATTTTTTTTTAGTTAAAACTATGACCTAATTGAAACTGTGGCCTTGACCATTGACACCACCGCAAATAAAACATTTAAAATTGACTCTTAAATATAAAAGTGTTATAACTTGATAATTTATTTTTCAATTAATTTTATTTTATTTTAATAATTTCTATTAAGAAAATAATAAAATGGAAAAAAAATACCCTAAACAAATTCTTTAATTTAAGGAAAACAAAACAAATTTTATTTTGAAAATAAAGAAAAAAACAATTGAAAAGTAATACATATTGTAATTATTTAATAAAAAAATTTAAAAAATAAACTTAAAAAAATTAAATTTAAATTTTTTGGGAAAAAAATTAAAAATATACTTAAAACACAAAATT
>ML806080.1:250177-289061 GCA_009831015.1 Picea engelmannii
TCGAATTCACGATAGGGCGCGCTGCCGTTAGGTCAATATTCCAGACATAAGGCATGGAAGAAATATTATTAGTAACGTATTGAAAGCTAAGCTCGATATCTCGGCTCGATATATTGGCACTTAATATAACGCTGGCTACGGGACGCAAGCTCTCCTTCCAATCAAAATATCCAACTGATATGTAGGCTCATACTGATACGTAGGCTCATACTGATACAAAGTGACTATTGCTTCACCTAACGAAGTCATAAATGTTTCATCCTACTCTAAGGCAAGAGTGAAATAACATTCCTAGCCAGTGGAGTTGGGGTAGTCGGTCTAATCCTACCCAATTCTTTATTTTTATTTTTTTTAAGTAAAAGGTAGATCCTGATATATTAAAGCTTCAGAAAAAAGGGGTATACATGACACATAGTCGCCAGCTGTCCTGCCTGTGTAGGAAACCAGGACAGCTGGCTGTCCCACAGTAGCATGCAAAAAATACAGAGAGTGTAGCACCACCCTGCCCATAGGAAACCAGGGAGTGTATCCTTGTTTAACAGTATTCTAGTAATGGAAATTCTAATGCTATTCAAGCTATCAACTAGAGAACTACAGTTCTGATAAACTACGACAACAGACAAATAGAAAAACATGCAGACAGAAAGACCTATGAACCGGTGCTCCCGTTAGCATCCTTCGCTTCCTCCTCGCTAGCTGGAATGGAAAATGGCTGTGCACAGGTTGGGCATTGACGCTTAGGAGTGGCATTGGAATAGGCCGCATAAAGCATGTCCAGGCGCTGGCTAACGCAGACCGCACGGAATACCTGATCGTCGACCAAACTTCGGACCTCGAATATGAGCTGCAGTTGTTCCGGGAGCAAGAGAGGTGGCGAGGGCGGCATCGGCAGCTTGTCGTCTTTTCCCAGTCGTCCTGCATCTTCTTCTCCTCCTATATCCACCTGTGGATCCTCCTCAATTATACATGGCGCGGCGCAGGGGTCTGAGGAGTCTTTGGCGCAGGGGTCTGAGGAGTCTTTGGCGCAGGGGTCTGAGGAGTCTTTGGCGCAGGGGTCTGAGGAGTCTTTGGCGTGAGGTGTAGCCGTTGAGTCGATGAAGCAAGTTGGGGGGTCTCAATTGTCGGGGACTGTAAACATTTTACTTTTTCAGAAATCCGGTGGGAGCTCAATGCTCAGGTCTTCTTCCACAATTGTTCTGGGAGGAGAGCTTGCAACTATCATCGCCTGTCGTCGCCTCTGCTTGACTAAAGCCAACGCACGTTTGAAATTCTGGTGCCTCTTTCTACGGGAGTCGGCTATATACCAGCCAGCTCCTCTACGGGGCCTCCCTCTCACCCTCGGCATAGATGGAGCGTAGTTCAGTGCTGAATCGCCGAGAGCTCTGTTACAGCTCCGTTGATCGTGAAGCTTCCAGGGCACAATAGAACTCCCAGGACGGCTGGTGGAGGGATAAAGCGCGATAATAGCCATTAAAACCATGAGCTTAATGCGCTGGCTGACCGGACCGAAGTCGCTCGTGCAGGGCCTCATCGGAGGACGGAGGCGGTCGGAGCAAGTGCGCCTCATAACTCATGGAGTGTGTGGTGAGGGTCGATATAAATGGCCTCTCTCACCTCCTCGCCACGTCCCTCGCTTTCGACTCGTGTCACCCCATCCGGGGCTACCCAATTCTTTATTGACTAATGTGAAAGAAAACAATTATTTTTTTTTCTTTATTTCTAAACTAAAATTTGTTTTTTTACCTTATATTAAAGAATTTGTTTAGGGGTATTTTTTCCCATTTAATTATTTACTTAATGGAAATTATTAAAAAAATAAAATAAAATGATAAATAAATTACCAAGTTATAACGCTTATATTTAGGAGTCAATTTTCAGTGTTTTGTTTGCGGTGGTGTCAGTGGTCAAGACCACAGTTTCAATTAGGACATAGTTTTAACTCAAAAAAAATGGTGGTGCTAGTGGTCAAGGCCACAGTTTGAATTAGGTCATAGTTTTAACTCAAAAACAAAAGTGGTGCTAGTGGTCAAGACCATAGTTTTGATTAGGTCATAGTTTTAACTCAAAACAAAAAGTGGTGCTACTGGTAGCATCGCTTTTCGATTCGAGGGTCAATTTCAAGGTTTTGTTCGTAATGTCAAGGGTAAAGTTTCAAAGAAGTCTCAATTTTAACCACCTCCAAAAAACAGGTGCTACCACTAGCACCACTTTTTGAAACGGGGGTAAAAAACAACCTTTAAAAAGATGAGAACTCTAGAGAGTTCTAATTAAGTTGGTAACTTTGTTACTAGTGACATCGACCTCATTGGTTATTTTTAGTGATGTATCATAGGTTGTTGTCTGGTCTTCCTCTATGCACGCCTCCTTTGCATCGCTAGATGGATGCTCCTCCTGTCGTCCTTCATGCTCATCCTTCTTTACTTCCTTCTCTGTGCTTTTAAAATAATCTTCATCCAAATACTTGGGCTAGATTCTATACCAGAGAGTGTAAAATCTTTTAAATGGAAAAGTTCCATGGATCTCTTCACTCAATGTTAGATACTCCTGAAAGTAAGGCATGAGTTTTTTTGCCACTAACATACTGTTGGCTTGTTGAAGAATTTGTCAAGTTGTATCTGTGAATTCTAGAGTTTTCTTTATTCCCTTTCCCATGGAATGCACTATCGATTTCTCCCTTCTTTACAACCCATTCGTGTCTTATGCAATCACAGGCTGGCAAGATCACCAACTTTGATATCACTATAATATCCCCAATAGGAATATGCTAGATTTGTTGTCCAATATAGTTCTGGTTATACTCCTTTCCCAAACACACATGTTGTTAAGTTGATTGAGGAATTTCTACAAAAATTTGCACATAACCTCTAGATAGGCATTTTGACAAACATGTTGCATTCAATCTAAATACACTAGAGAATATAAGAGATAATATGGCACTGTTGACCAAAATTTGGTCATCTATATTTTCCCGCTCTTGGATTCATAAAAGCCTTGATATCAAAAGAATACATTTTTTGAACTTTTATAAGTTCATTTTGCAGCCCTCGGTCTCAATTTCGCCGCACTTTTTTAGGATCAGAAATATGTTTTTGTATGCCTAAGTTATTCAAGATCTGGGCCAGAGGTCCAATTTTGAAGAATCTTTGTAAGTATCATGTTCTTCTCACTTTTTTCAAATTTTGGCTAAGTATTCTCATCATTTATTTCTCTCACCTATCATCTCCATAAATCTCAACACTTAATCATTTTTCTCCTTATCTCTCCACCCTCTCCACTCCCTTATCCCTTATCCTCCCATACTTATCCATATTTCAGGCCATATTTCAATCTATGGCGGGGGCAGACACCCACCACACTCTTTCACCCTTTCCCCTCACCTTCCTCACCCCCTCTCTTGCTATCTACATTTCTCCTCCCTCACTTTTGTCATCTACATTTCTCCCCTTTCCCCTAACTACTCATCTCCTCATCGGGTTCGCAGGTTGGCAGACTCATCTCCTTACTTCCCTCACCTTCCCATCCCCGTGAACCCTCCATGATTCTAACTTCATTTCCTACAATTTACCTTCCCACCTACATCACCCTATGTCACCCTTATCCCTCTGCCACCTAAAAATTACCCCCGCCCCCTCTCATCTCCTTACCCTCTCCCTACTTAAACCTTTTTTAAAAGTAATATATCTTGCTAGTGGGTAGACGTCATTCATCCCTCACTCCATTACTCACCTGACTCCCCAACCCACCAACTTGTCCCTGCATTCTACAAAATACCCCCTCAACTTCCACCACCCACAATTTTCCCTTCACCTACCCTCTCGTGCATCCTCCCATACTTAACTTATTTTCTCAAGTTCACTACATTACATTCTGAACCAATAAGATCCTTCCACAATTTTTGACACATGGCGTCGTATTATTGGTTATATTTGGTATCTAATGAGTTTATGACATGTGGGATATGACTCGACAATGATTCAACAATGACTCAATGCTGACATGACATGAGGTGGACAATGACGGGGTTCCAAAAATTATTATTTTATTCAACAATTTTCCAAGGGTCGAATCCTCCAAGCTCCATAATCTTCTTCTTGTGTTTCTTACTAAGTGTATGAAACACTTAGTGTTATACACAATGAATAATATATTATCCCAATGCAAGTGGCATAGAATTTTGAACCAAAAGGGAGAATTTTATGAAGGGGCACAAAATTAATCCAAGGGTTGTGATTTACCCAAGACAATTGATCGATGGTGGCTGAGTGTTAATTTTGCAGAGGCCATAAATTTAGCTTCGGGTGTTGGCATTGCACAAACTTTATATTGTTGGAAATTTATTTCGACGTAGAAGATGGTGGTATAGGGTTTAAGGCTAAAAGGTGCTACATTTTCCCTACGAATTAAAATATCATTCAACTGCATTTTTAATGGGCATGCATGACAACTCAACTTCACAAGCTCATATCTTGAGATCCGGGCGACGGATTTGGGAACATTTTATATCGTTGGAAAGATAAGACAATTAATATAACATCATAAGTGGTTTCAAGGGATGAAAATATCCACATCATTACCAGAAAATTAAAATGCAATCATCTCTTAAAGGAGACAACAAATTAAAAATTATTCAAAATAAAAGTTTATTTAAAGATTTTTGGGGCCCACTTTAAAGAAAAAATATCAACGAATTCAAGTCATTAATGAGATTCCAATGTTATGTTAATTAAAGTGATTTTCTAAAAAAGAAAAAGGAATCTAAATAGAAAAAAGGAAAAACCCTAACTACTCAAGTAGTTAGAAGAGCATTTCTTTAAAAAGGGAAAAGAGAGACTTCATGGGTTTAAGAATTCATTGTTGAGAGGGCATTCAAAGGAGCAAGAGAAAAACATACCATCCATCATTATGTAATCAAGATTTTGATCATCAAGAAAATATTTTTATTATTTTCCATTCTTTTCTTCTTCTACATTGTTTTCTCAAAGCTTTGTGTTTGTATTCTTGAAACAATCATGGGGATGAGTTCTCAAGTGTTTTTCTTGTAATCTTCCTAGAATTTTCATATATGACCATGGAGAATTTGAAACCATATATGGGGATGAGTTCTCAAGTGTTTTTCTTGTAATCTTCCAAGACTTTTCATATATGACCATGGAGCATTTGCAGCCATATATGTGACTGTCAAATAGATTTTGTATATTGTTAGATATATTTTATGAGAAAGACTCAACAAAGAATTACTTTCAGGGTTGATCTTGAATGTAGCTCGTAACTTAAAGTTTTAAGTATGAGATATTTGATGTTGACCTATCAAATCCCCTTCCATTTTAACTGCAATACCCTTTTAAAATTCTTTGAGATGATCTGAAATATTCTTTATTTTTCCTTGTGAGGAGGTATGATGTATCTATAGAGGATTACATATGTGGTATTTTCTGATACTGAAGCTCCTCTTCAATATTTTATTTGTAAAAAACTTATTACTGTATATAAAGATCATACTGGTTTATTGAAGAACCATTTTCATATAAATCCAAGCAATAAAGATTTGTGGTTTTCTTCCTATCACTCTCCCTACTCCAAGATACCCAAAAATATATTTTTTAGCCAAAGAGGAGAACCACCTCTCTAAAAGTGAAGGGGGACTAATGTCCTCATGATATTGTTGTTCCAGTCTTGAAAGATCCGAGCATCAACATGCACTTTATTAATAATAGAATCGTGATCACATAATACAATGTCTAGGGTTGTTGTAGAAGTTGTGACACATCAACAAACATACAAATTGTAAGCAAAAACCTGATGTAGTGCCCTGATCTACTCTAGAATATGGTTCCTCCTCCAATCCACGGAAGGGTTAACTCCAAATCCCCAAACCCTCTCCAATATGATGTCAAACCCTCACTAGAGATGATGTCAAGCTACTTTGATACTGATTGCAGGGCTCTGGCCACCTCACCTAAGTATCTGTGTGACTTTAGTTTGCATAGGTCCTTGCGGGATGAGGTTGGATGACCAGCGGTGCCTCATGGAACAAGGTTGGGAAACAAACTAGGTATCAGGGTACCCTCATGTTCAACCAACGAGGATGCCTCCTGTCACGCTTTCCTGAAATCCTCATGGTACCTACAAAACCTGAGATTGGCCTCCTCCAAAAAGTTCACAAATCCCCTACGTAATTCGATATACCTCCAACTGAATACAAATCCCAAATTGAAGCTCCAATGGAAATCTGATATGGATTCCCCTCTTGTCTAGCTAGGGTGGATATTGCACCACCAAAACTAAACTGCAATGGTGGAAGGGTTTTTCTAAACCCTAATGAAACAATGGCTCCAAGAGCACTCCAAAATGAGAGATCAAATCATAATCATAATGCAAAAGTGAATCTCTACCCCTCCTTTTATCCTTCTTGCATGCCTTCTAGAACTTTCCCCTTTTTTTATTAAATCAAATATGACCCTTGTTCTCCTTTTATTTTTACTTTAAGATAAAAAGTCACTGTAATAATGTTTAAGTAACTTGTTAATCTAAAGTTACTTTATTTCCTTAATGTTACTTTAAAAACTTAACATCTCCTAACTAAGTGACATTAAATGACCCTTTTCTACTCATTTTTTCTTCACTGACAAGCCACAGAAGTCATTTCCACTACAAAATAGGGAAACCAAAAAATGGGGACATGACACATGCAAAGTAAGTTTTTACTTAAGATATAATCCATGTAAACAATTCACCCCAGTATCGCCTTCAAGCATCACATCGATCTAGTACCTCATGTGAGTTGACAAGTTTGAATATGGGAGGGCCTTCATCCAACCCTATTATGCATGCCAACCAAGATAGTGAAATAAAATATCTAGGTAGAGGGATAGATCTCAAGGAAAAAAATGAAAGAAAGAAACCCTTTAAGAGTAAGTGTGATAGTGGTATGAATTTTTGCTTACTTCATGGATTATGGTGTCATTAAATCCATTTCTATGAGTGCCTCTGTAGAGGGAGTGCTTGCTGCTTGAGATACCATTTCCTCAGTACTTTTTGCATTTGGAACCCATTTTTCAAGTCCCCTTTATATGTTTCAAGCTTTTATTCTTTCATTTTCGTATTGGGCTATGGTCCTTTTATAAGTGTGCATTTAGTGCATCAAGACAAGGGGCAATTACCATTAAATGGGGTAGAGCTCAAGTTGTCATGTGGATTTTATAGGTGTTATTTATCATTTTACATAGCATATACATAGAACATGCATCAACCTTTGGGGCTTCATCCCCTTCTTCTCATGAGAGAATTGACCATGACCCATTACCAGATTTTAGTACACTGTGATAGGATCCAAGATGGGAAGTGTTAAGTATGGTGAGGAACAAAATGTTACCCTTGTGAGGGGCCCATAGTAGTACTCATTTTCCTTGGGCGGTGACATCACAGAACTAGGGAACAAAAGATGACCACCAAGGTGAGATAAGGTAACAAACAAAAATTCCCAAGCCAATGATCCATTATCCAACTTCAACCAATGATCCTCATACACATGCACAAAATAATGACTAACATACCTCATGGTGACGTTGGCTTAGCATCTCTCATACACTCAGTTGTTTGGATGTGATGAGATTGGTTGATCTGTAGTTGTAAGAGGCATCTAAGGGGGGATGTTGGGCTACCATCTATGGACACACTAATCATCATCGTGGTTGGGATAATTGTCTTCATTGTGGTCCATGAGACATGATCTCCTCTAGTTACCCCTAGGCATGGGGCGGGGTAAGATCTGGCTCCAACATGGGGACATGTGCTCACCGTAGAACACATGAGAACCTCAACATCTCTAGTTTTCCAAGACCTGCAATCATGCACCCACTTCAAACAAAAAAATACTTTATAAGTATCGCTCGATGGATGTGATCCATCAGGTCAGTGATAAACCAAAATCATGCTGAAAAGAAAACAAAAATCACCATAACTATGAATGATTAAGTAATAATATACAATGATCAAATGCAAGTTCTTAACATGTATGCATTATATACAAATGGAATGCAATATATACAAGAACCTGTGCAACACTATACTAGCATGGATGCATTATTCATACATATATACAAATGCAATGTGTGATGAAAAATTCCCTACCTAATATATGTTACACTCAAGAAGTCAAGTCTCTTCCCCTTGATGGGGCTGGAGAAGGGATATACTAATATGTAGTGGACGTCTCCTTCCCTCTAGCGTGGATAAATAGTAGGAATCATTGACATACTTCTCTTGAATATTGTAGGGGCCTAGCCAAAAATTCTCAAACTCCTTGCATGTGTAAGGCTGGCCTTTCCTGTTGTCCCACATTAAGACAAATTCTCCTTGTTTATAATCCTCCTCCTTAATATCAATCATTCCTTGAATCACCCTAGTGTATTGCTTCGAGGGAGGGGGGTTGGATTTCATTGTAAGAGTATCATATTGGCTCAATTTGGTCAACATCTTTTTATCACCTTTCTTTAATATTGTGACAGATCCAACCACTTTGTATTTTTAATTGTCTAGTTGTTGTTGATAATCTTCCTTTTTGGGCCACACCACATCATCATTATCATCTTCTTGGGAAAAAGGAAGATCATCCGAACAAAATTCAGGAGTGGAATCCATGAATTCCTTAGGAAAATCAACTAATGGATCATCATTTTCAGGTTCAATATTAATTTCTTCAACATGGTCCATTACCATTGGTTGCTTGGGTACATGGGCATAGGTTTCATCACCTATGAGTATAGTAACATAAGATAAGTCCATCTGTAATATTCCACCCAATATTGTAACAAACTTCCTAGACAAAATCATTCCCCAAATGTTTGGGATATCCACAACCTCAAAGTCTTTCAAAAAGGCTATCACGGGGTATCTTGCAAGGCGAACTTCTAAATTCTCGATCAAACCATATGTACTAATAGCCTTGGATTCAATCCCACATGCATTTCTATATGGGCTTGTGACCTCCAAGCCCAATTGTCTCATTACTTTCAAGGTCATAATGTTTGTAGCAGCCCTAGAGTTGAGCATGAAGTTGTTTATCCATTTATTGTTTAATATCAGGGTGATGTAAAATGGAGAATGCTCATCATAATGTGGTTTGCAATGATTAGCTTGTATCGTCATAGGAGGGTCTCCATGTTCCCCTTGTACCCTAAATAATTTCTCAACCTTGTTTCTTATCAAAGGAATCTTAATAATTTATGTTAGAGGTACAAGTACATTCATCTTTGCCAAGATGCTAGTTATGTCAATATTCAAGTCTATGCCATCATTTCTTGGCAAAGTGGAACTAGGAGGAATGTTATATTTAGGTGGTGGAGTATGCCTTGGCCGAGGAAATCTAGGGTCATTTGGAGGATCTTGGGGCACATTCTTTTGTCTAATGTACACTTGTAATTCTCTCTTCCTAACCCTCTCCTTTGATTCCTCATCCATTTGGCTTATAATATCCATCCTATCCCTCTTGGAAACTTCTTTTTTTCCTTCCTCAAGTTGTTCTTGTGTGATGTTAAGGAACTCTTGGGGGGACATAGCAAATACGAAGTCTATGGTATCAAGAAAGTTCATGTGATCAGGTCCCCCATTGTTATTTCTTAGACATTCATGTTCCCAATGTGGATCCCCACAAGGAAGACACCAATGAGTCTCTTTTTGATCTATAACGTTAAGAGGATATATAGTATTAGGGACTCTTTGTTCATTTGGGAGCCTAGGTTTCCATGCTTGGTCTGATTTCTGGGGATAGCCCTTGAAAGGAGGCCTAATGGCTTGTTGTTGCACCCTCTCTAGGTCAGTGATCTTGTTCATCATTAGGGTTTGATTTTGGGTAAGGCCATTTATTGATTTTTCAATCCTTTGTGCCCATGAAGCACTTATCTCTTGGGTAAGCTCAGTAGTATGCAATGTTCTTGGTTTGCTTTAAACCTCAGTCCTTATGGCATAGAAAGGTTCTACCTTACATGATCAAAGATTAGCCTCAATCCTAGCAACCAATTATTGGGCCTCTTCAAGGGTCTTTGAAAGCTTGTCCTTAAGCATGAAACCAAAACGTCCTAGGAAGGCATTGATGTAGAGGAAAATGAGATGTTCTTTTATGGGGTGAATATTGTTAGGTATTTGTTGAAGCAACTTTTCAAACTTGATATCGAACTCTTTGACAATTTCAGTCCCTTTCTTTTTCATTTCAGTAAAATGCAACAACAACAAGTCAGGATCTTCTTTGGTACCCCATATTTTCATAAAGGTCTCTTCAAAGTCATCCCAGGTCTTAATACTTTTTCTAGGGAGACTATTGTACCATCTCCTAGTGTCATCAACAAAAGTGGAGGAAAAGAGTTTCATTACTATGTATTCAATATCATCACTCATGGGATTAAATTGGAAGAAGGCCCATAATTTATCCAAATGCTCTTCAACAATAGTCACATCATTACCATAAAACTTGGGCAACCATTTTTCAAACTTCGGAGGTATGTTATGATGGTATCCTGGGATTGAAAACATGTTCAAGGGTTTGAACATATTGGATACCCATTGCTTTTGAGCCATTGAAGATAAAGGAACGTTTCTACCAAACAAATATTTAATCACAAGAGAGTTGTGAGGAATCCTTCTCTTGTAAATCTTAGGAGGGTTAGAATACCTCCTAGAGATTTGTGGAGTCGCCATATGGTCCCTCTAGGATCCTTAAAGGAAGGTGAGGGATCTACCCTTAGCGGAGTCATCGAGTAAGCTTTGAGATAAGGGCTTCAAAATAAGTTTACCAAAATATGTTGTAGGGACAATGACTCAATACTCCCTAGCAACGATGCCAAAATGTTATCATAGGATTTGTATTTGTGAAAGTCCCTCAACAAGATCCCCAAATATTGTGTAAATATGGAAGAATCTACCATTGTCACCTAAGTAGAAACTTACCTCATTTTAGTAATGGAAGAGGTCCACCACGAGGTAGGCCCCTGGTGACCTCAAGGGATCAAATAACAAGATTTAGCCAAGCCTACCACCCCCTATCTTAATCACCTGTTAGTTAGGTCTAGGTCTAGGAGAGGGATGAAGGATAATGAGATAATTTTTGTACCTATACAAGAAAATAAACAACTTGCAACATATATAGACAATTATCAAGTTATAGAGTGAAAAAATAACCCTTTAGACATTAGACAAGTAATAAATGTTATGGTTGTTGCAAATTACAATAGTAAACTAGGTTTATAACAACAATTAGAACTTTGCAACAACAACAAAATAAAGTGCTAAGAAATGTAACAATTCACCATGAAA
The DNA here is from genome assembly GCA_009831015.1 of Picea engelmannii. Lineage (NCBI taxonomy): Eukaryota > Viridiplantae > Streptophyta > Pinopsida > Pinales > Pinaceae > Picea > Picea engelmannii. The sequence continues at coordinate 261,485 of ML806080.1, forward strand.
AGTGGGCATTAAACAAGTATATTATTATCCAATTGATAGAATTAATTTTTGAACAAGTCAAGCCACTTATAAATGGATGTATGCAACAATTTAATGTAGTTTTTAGTGGTTGTAACAAACTTTTATAACAACAACAATAAATAGTGAAAGTTTTCTAGGTTTAGGGTTAGCAATGTTAGTTGAGTGTTTAAGAGAGTGAGAAAAATGGCTTTGATAGCTACTTCAACCACAAGAACACCTCGAGATCAATGTCGTTGTCCTCTAGGGCTTATGGAGTCTCAAATGCATTAGCTTGAATATTGATCTAGATGAAACAAGAGATGCAAGGTATAAACCCTAAGGTGTAAACACACTTGGGCCTTAGGTTTTAGACTTCAAGGAAGAAGGTACCTAAGGTGAAAACATTCTTGGGACCTAGGTGTCATGTTTCCCTTCTCTTAGCTTCACTTAGGTCAAGGATCAAAGTTTAGGCTTAAAACCCTAAAGTGCAAGCACTTTTGGGCCTTGGGATTTTAACCCTAGCAAGAATGCTTCACAAACTTGGAAAAACAAAACTTTGTGAGGGAAAGAAGCACTTATGTTTCCCTCTTAGAGCTTCAACAAGACAAGGAATACTTGCAACAAGATAGTAATTCAACCTTTAGCATTTAGTAAGAGACATAAAATTTCATAAATTACTTACTTCTTCCAAGAACCAAGAGAATCAAACCCTAATTTGTAGAAATTATCCATCCAAGAGAGAAAGGCATCCACAAAGAACCTCCTTCAATCATAACACATAAGAGAAAAGAGTCAAAGAGTTTGAAATAGTGAAACTTTTAAAGGTGTTACCCCACTCATGAGTGAGGGAAGTGATGATTTGAAATGTAGTAGCACTAACCTCTTTATATGAAGCAAAACCTAGTGCTTTGTCCACAAAACAAGTCAAATAAGTGGGTCTGACCCCTCAAGTAACCTCTACAAAATGATAAAATGCAAATGAGACATCATAAATGCCACACACGTGGTCACATCAAGCCTCCAAAGGCTAGGAGAGGGCCCCCCAAGGCTACATGACAACATCTCAATGTGCAGTGATGGAAAACGATGTGTCTCCTATTCCACGGTCATGCCAAATCATCAATGATACCCCAAGTGGCATCAAGCCCCAACATCATAAAACCCTAGAGGGTGACATCATCATCATAAGGAGGCCAACATCAAGGGTACAAGGTGTTAGTGCCGCCATTTTTCTTTCCATTTAGAGTCAGTTTTGATTCACGTTATGACCCATGCGTCCAAACATGTGAAGTCAGGTACGTAGCACCGGGAGGTTGAAGTCAGGAAATGGTCGGTTAGCCCTTGGAAATGGGAAGGGGTGTTAGAGTCGAAAATCGTACAATGGTACAGATGTGTCTTTTCCAGAAAGTCGAATCCCGTTAACAAACCAGTCTCTACGTGCCTGGGTCAGGTCAAGTGGTTAATAGAGGTTGCGTCGGCAAGTGCAATAGTTATTATTAGTTCATCATGAAGGTTGAGGGAATGAAAAATCCCAGCGTTCGTATTATACATGCCCAACAAACCTTATCACCTGCATTCTACATGCATGGATTTTCCATGGACAACCTGCAATTCGACTTGAAACATCTCATCGCCGTAAATCCGCCGCCTTCAATCATGATTTCCTCTCTTGGACGATTCGTTATAAATCTCATATGCTCGGCGTGCCCTCTAGTCATAGAACCAGGCCTAAACTCTTTTCGCAATTTACCCTTGCCAATCCAATTGGTTCAGAAGCACTCCCCCAGTGCATTCGTTCAATACAATGTGAGTAGAGTATACCTTGGTTGCGCCATGGAGGTTTCTCAGAGCGCAGGAAAAGGCGCAAGGAGCGGCAGAACTGTGAGGTCCGAACCCCAAAGAGACTGGAATTATTTCTCACCCATGGAAACCATTCCCAAATACATGGAAGGAACCATTCTTTCACCTGCAGAAAAGACCAGATCAAGTCGCAGAACAGCTGAAGCAGATAAATTCATACAGGAAAAGGAGATGGCAAGATCCCCCTCCTCCCAACAAAAACTGCCTCGGAGGAGGGGAAAGCCGAGAAAGAACAAGGAGATCATGAAGGCTCAAATTGCAGAAGAACCGTGCGTCGGATTGATAGCTGAAGGACTACTCAGACGTGCCATCTGGGTAGAACCTGTCGGGAAATCGAGCCATGAAGGTGGGGATAGAGCAAGGAAAGCAGACGTCATGGGAGAAAATGAGAAAGCACCATCTTAGTAGCATAAACAAGCAAAGTTGGCTATTTCCGAGCTCTATCAGGAGAATAGGGAATTAAGGCGATAGCTAGCGACAAAGACCGCGGAAGCATCAGTTGCATAGAGTCACGAAGGGAATGTGGCATGGCTGAAAAGGCAGCTTAGAGAGGCATAGAACGTTATTGTCCAGCTGCGAGAGGTGCAAAGGTTGGCAAAAGAAAGGCACACAGAGCATCCTAGAGAATGCGAAGCAGCTGAAAAGGAGATCTGTGTGGCTCTTGCCAGCGCACAAAAAGAGAAAGTTTAACGGACGACATTTTCTTCATGGTTGTTTTGAGTGATACGTGTCCTCTAAAGTATCCTACCATTTTGATAACGGTAAGGAGAATCAAACAATTGTTTACTACACACAGTTCTCCAGCAAATGGGCGCATAACAAAAGGCAAAGCCAATATTGCATACAACAAGATTTTAATAGACACCTGTTCACTAGGATACCCGATCAAGAGATACAATGACACATTTTTCCCCACATTGGATTCCAACTGACAATCAGACCCCGTGGCGAACTTGAAGACAGTCGTTAGTGGACATGCGTGATTATTGCCTATTTTTGGAGAGTACCATGCGAAGAGTCTCTGCCACATGTGGCCCGTTTTTTCTAGTTTAGGGTTAACAGTTAGAAAGCAGGGCAGCCCAAGCGATGCCCTCGTTTATATATTTCATCTTTTCGATGTAAGCCAGGTTGGTTGGCAAATTTGGTAGACGATAGATATTAAATGTAATATGAAGTTTTGACTGGAATTTAATGCAAAGGTCCTGTGATTTGATGAAAAGATTCTAGTTGTGATAGTTGGATGTATTGTGCTTATTTCTTTGTGTATGTGCTTTCCTATTATATTTATTGCATATCTTTTTCTGTCTATTTCAGAACAAATTATCAAACCTGTGGATTCGTTGTACTATGCCCCTTGTTCGCGCCACTTAGACAAAACGTTTTCCTCTCAAGCTAACTCCAAATTCGTCCACAGCGATGCTCTTGAGTTGCTTCCTGTGTTTTCTCCCGCCACGCATTACGGTTTACACTGAAGGTTGTTGCTTGCCTAGCCTTATCCTCTCAAATCCAGTCAGTGAGTCATTTGTTCCATCTTTTCCTCAGATCGACCCCATAGCCCAAGTCTTACTTTTCTGCACCAATATAACCAGAACCCACTCTATCATAGGTGTTAAATATAGCTATCGTTTTCAAAGTCATATCCTGCGCGAAGCACCATTTCCAAGAGAGCCCTCTCCAGATCCGAAAGGATAGTTTCGGGTCTCAAAGTTGGCTGAAAAATTTACCTTCGTCATCTGTTTGTCAGCCGAATAGTTTTACAAAGTGTTAACATTCTGGTGTCGTTGTCGGGGAAGAAGTTGAAAAGATTTTCCCCGGGATAATGACAAACGTTGCATTTTGACCCCTAAGGGTAACAGAGGGACAAACACCCATACCGACTGAAACCTTTACCCTGGAGACTCCAGTCCAAACAAACCAGTAGCCCTAAGTATCACTACTCAGGAAACCTAGCTCCAAAGACGTTTTACACCAGAATGAATCTTGACCCAAACCCCTCTGAGCCTGTTTGTGATCCCAAGAAGATTCTACGCAAGGCTAGAGAGCAGGCGCCAGACCCGTTTTATTTCCTGGACAGAAGTCTGTCCTTGCCCAAAGACGACGCACAGAGCATTGACGACCTTGATTTTGATGCACTTTTCGAGCAAACTCTGTTCAGGTCTAAGTCAAAAACTAGTTTGGACAAGACTGTTTTCGACCCGAACAATTTCCAAGCCCTGGTGACAAATAACATCCCCCAAAATCCGAATCCCCCTAGGGATATGGCTGCCAGATTTGCTCCCCTCATCCTGCTGGCCCAGTTACATGACTTGCCTCAAAATTATAGCCAAAGAATCAGACTCTACGACGCTGAGGGAAATTTTCCGCCGAGAGACACCTGGATTGGTTTAACGACTTTGTCGACCTGGAGGAGGTAGACTACGCAGATGCAAAAATGAGGATTTTTGTGCAAATCCTTTCAGGATATGTAAGAAAGTGGTTCAAATCCCTCCCGCCTGTGAGCATTCGGGACTTCGCAACATTCGAAAGGTCTTTCCTAAATAAATGGGGGGAAAATAAAAACCCTTTGCAACTGCTAACACAATACAATAATATGAAGAAATTACTGGAGGAGACGGTGCAGGAATTCTCGACTCGTTTCTTGAAGGTGTACAACTCCATCCCTACGGAAGTAAATCTCCCTCCTAGTTTTGCGCAGATGCGGTACGCAGATTCCTTCGACAATGACTTTGCTCTGTTGCTAAGAGAAAGAAGATCGACGGGTCTAGATGCCATAATGAGTAACACTGTCGAGGTTGAATTTAACATGATGGCGTCAGGGAAAATCAAACCGAGGTTCAATCGGGGTGACAAGAGACCCTAGGGAAATGCACAACCATTGATGTCACGATCCTCAGACGACAAATTCGACATGATGATGAAGACCATGGAAAAGTTGATGGAGAGAATGTCTATGGGAAACATGCCTGTTGCGCGAGAATAAAATGACTATAGCCCATAAATCATAATCTCCGGAGGGGTCAAATTCCTCAAATCAAGCAGCGAGACCTAGGTGACCAGCAGACAAGAACTCCTTTCTAGAACAAATACACAGATGAGGATTTTGACCAGACTTTCGACAACCAGATGCATTTTTGTGATGACAAAAACCCGCATGCGTTCTTGAAAAAGAGAGAGCACGATCGATATATGAGCCGAAACGAAGACTTCACGCTGGAAATCGACGATGGTATGATACTCGAAACAAATGATGCACCATCTTGGGAGACAAAATAATTCAGGAAAGGTTATCAAAATGCCATTATGCAGTTCTAGAAAAAGTACAACCTCCGGAGCAAAGATGTACCTATCGAGCCCCAACAAACAAACTCCGTAAAGAAGCCTACAACAGACACACCTTCCACGAGCCGACCAAGACCGGACAGTACAGCCAAGGATGCAACCGAGAAGGCGAAGTCGAAGGAGGAAGTCCCCAAGAAAGCCCCGGAGACAGGCTGAGAGACGAGTGGAAAAGAGGTAGAAAAAACCTGTCCCCCTTTCAATTTTGAACATGAAATGGACAAGATCAAAATCTTCGTCCCTTTCAATGAGCTTATTAGAAAGGGTGAGTATCGGGAATAAATCATTAAAATGATGAAAATAGGAGGGACCCCTGATACTCTAAACATTTGAGATGACCACCCCATCATCTTGTTTGGTCCGTGCATCGAAGAGACAAGCGATGATGAGGATGTCCCTCCTTTCTATGTTAGTCTGAGGATCCATGATCTGACCCTGCATAATGCCATGCTTGATTCTGGTGCATCAAACAATCTCATGCCGAAGGTGATCATGGACGAGCTGGGTTTAGAAGTCACTAGGCCATACAAGGACCTTTTGTCCTTTGATTCAAGGAAAGTCAAATGTTTGGGTCTTATCAAAGACCTGGTTGTATCGTTGGCTCAAATCCCCGCCAAGAACATGGTCATGGACATAGTCATCGCAGACACCCCCCCAAAGTTCGGCATGCTGCTCTCGAGATCGTGGGCTGCAAAGTTGAAGGGCACGTTGCAGATGGATATGACGTACACCACCATCCCTGTTTTTGGCCATGAAAGAAGGTTGTACAGAGAAGTGTTGCTGAAGTACATGGTAAGTAGAAAGACATAACCCCACAATCATCCTATATACGTCATCGACACTGAAGTGGGTTCGTCTATATTCTACAATGAATTTAGCTTCGAAGAAGAAGGATCGATGACCATCACAACAGCTGAGGAGGAAACTGCACAAGAAACAATAGAGTGTACCGACTCAGAAGACCGCGTGGAAGATGGGGTCTGGAACATGAGTTTTGACGACGCGGTCAACCGAGAAGGATTTGGGGCTAGTATATGGGTGAGCCCCCCTAAAGAAATCACAAAGTTGTGTTCATACAAACTTGCATTTGAATGCACTAAAAACATGGCCGAGTACGAAGCGCTAATATTGGGCTTACAAGTTTTGAAAGAACTAGGCGCACGGAGGATAACAATGCATAGAGATTCTAAGCTAATCATAAATCAGGTGAAGGGTGTGTATCAGACCAAACACCCCAGACTGTGGATGTACATATATCTAGATTTGGAACTTCTTGAAGGATTTTCGGAGTATGACCTGACTGTTATCCCTAGAGAACAAAATCAGATCGCCGACGCATTGGCCACCTCGGCCTCGGTTTTCAAGATTCCCATTCTTCCAAATAAAAGATATGAAATCAAGGTAAAGCAAAGGCCGACGGTACCTAACAACATCAAACAATGTTAGGTGTTTGACGATGAAAAACATGTGGAAATATTCCTCCTTATGAGTGAGGAGTTCGCTAACACAAACATCGACAAGGAATACTACGACGACGAAGATGAGGGCGCAAATGCGCGCAGTAACGATGACCCTTTCCAAAACCAAATCGTGGGAAGGGATATAATACAACTGAAGAACAATATTATTCCAAAGGGGTTGGTGCCGCTAGGAAACTTGTTTGACGAAAATGATGTGGCTAAGAACCCCAGGATCGCCACAAGTGAAGAAGACGTAGAAGACTGCAACATCGAGACTGAGGTAGATCTGAAGATGGTAAAATTATCGAAGACACTCAGTCCAGAGGTCAAGCGGGATTACGTAAAGCTCATGAAGGATTTCTCGGACGTTTTTGTGTGGAGCTATGATGATATGAAAGTGTATGACATGAAGGTGATCCAACATGTTATCCCTCTCAAGGAAGATCAGAATCCTTTCAAACAAAAGCTGAGACGGATAAATCCCCTGTTATTGTTGTTGATCGAGAAAGAGGTAAAGAAGTTTTTTCAACGCCAAAATTATTGTTTCCTTAAGATTCTCGAAGTGGGTAGCTAACCTAGTACCTGTAAGAAATAAAAGCGATGAAATTAGAATGTGCATAGACTTCCGAAATTTAAATAAGGTGTCTCTCAAAGACCACTACCCCCTTCCCAAAATGGACTACATATTGCAAAAGGTAGTGGGATCTCAAAAGATGTCCATGCTGGATGGTTTCTCAGGATATAACCAAATCATGGTACACCCAGACGACAGAGAGAAGACGACCTTCACCACTCCGTGGGGAATGTTCATGTACGCTAAGATGTCATTCGGCCTGGTGAATGTTGGTGCCACCTTTCAAAGGGAAATGGACATCGTGTTTGTTGATGAGAAGGATAAATTCATTGTGATTTATCTTGACAAAATCACAGTGTATTCTTCCTCCAACAAATGACATCTCGAGCACCTGAAGAGGGTTTTCCAGAAGTGCGGAAAGTTTGGCATATCACTGAATCCAAAGAAATCTCATTTCGCGGTGGAGGAAGGAAAGCTTTTGGGGCACATCATTTCCAAAGAAGGCATTAAAATATACCCCAGCAGGGTTGAAGGGATCTTGAAGATCGACACCCCGCGTAGTAAAAAAGAGGTACAATATTTCCTGGGCAAGGTGAAATTTTTGAGGAGATTCATCCCAAACCTGGCGGAAATCATAAAACATATAACCTACATGCTCAGGAAGGGAAACGAGATTAAGTGGAACCTGGAGGCCAAGAATTCTTTCTAAGATATCAAAGTGGCTCTGACTAAAGCCCCTGTGCTAGCCAACCCAGACTTTAGGAAATATTTCCTCCTTTTTTCATTTGCCTCAGAACACATTGTTTTCGGCATACTGTTGCAGAAGGACGAACAGGATTTCAAGAAACCCATAGCGTACTTCAGCCGAAAACTGCGCGATGCTCCCCTAAAGTACGATATTATGGAAAATCAGGCGTATGCCTTAGTAAAATCTTTGAAGGAATTCGAGACATACATATTGCACTCCCATGTCATCGCCTGCGTGCCCAGCAGTTCAGTAAAGGACATCCTGACTCAGCCTGACCCGGAAGGAAGGAGAGGAAAGTGGATAGCAGCCATGTTAGAATACGATCTTGAGATCAAGCTGAAAAAGTTGGTCAAAGGTCAGGGCCTCGCAAAGTTGATGGCACAGTCAGACTGCGATGTTGTAGGAATGAACTTCATTGGAATGCCCTCGAGAAGAAAAATCTGCATAGCTGCCTCAACGTTTCATTGATTCGCCATGGTATGCAGACATCATATATATTAGAGAATCTCCAGGCCCCTCCAGGCATGAGTAAGACTAAGGAAAGATTCCTCAAGCTTAAAGCAGTTTAGTTCTGCATCTTGGACAATTCATTGTATTGGAAAGATCCCGGAGGAATACTGTTATGTTGTTTGCTTGAGGACGACGCGAAACGGGCCATACAGGAATTTCACAGAGGCAACTGTGGAGGGAACCACTATTGGAATACCACTGCGCAGACGATCCTGAGGGCGGGTTATTACTAGCTGACTATTTTTGCTGACGTATATAAAGAGGTCTCCAGCTGCTATGAGTGTCAGGTTTTCGATGGAAGAAGAAAGCTATAGTCCCTGCCGTTAAAGCCAATCTCAGTCGAAGCGCCTTTCATGCAATGGGGCCTAGATTTCACAGGAGAGATAAACCCACCATCCTCTGCACAACATAAATGGATTCTCATGGCGACCAATTATTTTATGAAGTGTATTGAGGCGGTCCCCACAAATCAAGCTACCGACGCGGTCATCATACAGTTCCTAGAGACAAACATCTTATCAAGGTTTGGGTGTCCTATTAAGATCATAACAAATAATGCGGCCGCATTTAAGTCTAACAAGATGGAGAAGTTTTGTCAAGATTATAACATAACCCTGGGGCATTCCACGACATATTATCCACGAGGGAACAGGTTGGCGGAATCCTCAAATAAGAGCTTGACCAGGATCATCAAAAGTCTCTTGCAAGACAACAAGAGAGCCTGACACAAGAAGATTATCTATGCGCTGTGGGAAGATCGAATTACCACTAAAAAATCCATATCAACATCACCTTTCTAGATCGTTTACGGCGTAGACACAATCTTCCATACTGCACTAGGACCGCCCGTCAGGAAGTTGTTGCAAGAGCAGGAGGCTAAGCCAAATGATGTGCAAAGGAGGATAAACCAGCTGATTCACACGCAGCAAGCGAGGGAGCAGGTGTATAATCAATCTCAGCTCCATCAAGAGAGGATAAAGAAAGCTTTCGACAAACATTCTAAGCAGGAATATTTTCAGGTAGGATATCTGGTGCTGAGATGGGACGCGAGAAGTGAAGGTAAAGGAAAACATGGAAAGTTCGATCACCTTTGGAAAGGGTCGTACAAAATCGGCGCGTATTGCGGAGACAATGCTTATTTCCTGGAAGGACTGGATGGAGAGTGTCTTGGTTGGGTTCCTATAAACGACAGGTTCCTCAAACGTTACCTGATAAAATAAAGTCTGTTTAAGTCATTTGTCATTGTAAATAGTTGTTTTATTTTTGCGTCGAGTCAGTAGGTCAACAAAAAATTGAAGCTCGAAGTGAAGGCCCTAAGTTTATGTTGAAGTCTTAGAAGCTGTGTCAATGAGTCTAGCTTGTTTTCTGTCCATCACTGATATTGCTTAGTGTCTAGAGGTCGAATAAAGCCCAATGGTCAGGCACCTGGTCTACTATTCTTTGCTACCTCACAGGGAGGATAACATCCCCGTTGGAGCCAGCTGTTAGGGTCGCTATTTTTTTTTCCATTTAGAGTCGGTTTTGAGTCACGTTATGACCCATGTGTCCAAACATGTGAAGTCAGGTACGTAGCACTGGGAGGTTGAAGTCAGAAAATGGTCGGTTGGCCCTTGGAAATGGGAAGGGGTGTCAGAGTCAGAAATCGTACACATGGTACGGATGTGTCTTTTCCAGAAAGTCGAATCCCATTAAGAAACTAGTCTCTACGTGCCTGGGTCGAGTCAAGTGGTTAATAGAGGTCATGTCAGCAAGTGCCGCAGATATTATCAGTTCATCATGAAGGTCAAGGGAATGAAAAATCACAGTGTTCGTATTATACATGCCCAAAAAACCTTATCACCTGCATTCTACAGACGGGGATTTTCCATGGACAACCTGGAATTCGACTTGAAACATCTCGTCGCCATAAATTCGTCGCCTTCCAACATGATTTCCTCTCTTGGTCGATTCGTTATAAATCTCATATGCTCGGCGTGCCCTCTAGTCATAGAACCAGGCCTAAACTCTTTTCACAGTTTCCCCTTGCTAATCTAGTTGGTTCAGAAGCGCTCCCCCTGTGCATTCGTTTAATACACTGTGTGCAAATTATACCTTGGTCATGCCATGGAGGTTTCTCAGAGCACAAGAAAAGGCACGCGTAGCGGAATAACTGCGAGGTATGAACCCCAAAGAGACTGGAATTCTTTCTCACCTGTGACAACCATTCCCAAAGACGTGGAAGGAACCATTCTTTCACCTACATAAAAGACCAGATCAAGTCGCGGAACAACTGAAGTAGATAAATTAATACAGGAAAAGGAGATGACAAGAGCCCCCTCCTCCCAACAACAACTTCCTCAGAGGAGGGGCAGGCCGAGAAAGAACGAGGAGATCATGAAGGCTCAAATTGCAGAAGAACCGTGCGTCAGATTGATAGCTGAAGGACTACTCAGATGCGCCATCCGGCTAGAACCTATCGGGAAATCGAGCCGCGAAAGTGGGGATAGAGAAAGGAAAGTAGATGTCGTGGGAGAAAATGAGGAAGCTCCATCTCAACAACTAAAACAAGAAAAAATGGCTATTTCCAAGATCTTTCAGGAGAACATGAAATTAAGGTGACAGCTAGAGACAAAGATCACGGAAGCATCAACTGCAGAGAGTCACGGAGGGAACGTGGCATGGCTAAAAAGGAAGATTAGAGAGGCACAAAACATTATTGTCCAGCTGTGAGAGGCGCAAAGGTTGGCAGAAGAAAGGCACGCGAAGAATCCCAAAGAATGCGAAGCAGTCAAAAAGGAGATTTGTGTGGCTCTTGCCAGTGCACAAAAAGAGAAAGTTTAACGGGTGACATTTTCTTCACGACAATTTTGAGTGATACATGTCCTCTAAAGTATTCTACCATTTTGATAATGGTCGCGAGACTCGAACAACTGTTTACTGCACACAGTTCTCCAACAAATGGGCACATAACAGAAGGCGAAGCCAATATTGTAGACAACAAGTTTTTAACAGACACCTGTTCACTAGGATACACAATCAAGAGATACATTGACACATTTTTCCCCACATCGGATTTTGACCGACAATCAGACCCCGTGGTGAACCTAAAGACAGTTGTTAGTGGACAGGTGTGATTATTGCCTATTTTTGGATAGTACCATGCGAAGAGTCTCTGGCGCATGTGGCGCGTTTTTTCTAGTTTAGGGTTAACAGTTAGAAAGCAGGGCAACCCAAGCGGCGCCCTCGTTTATATATTTCATCCTTTTGATGTAAGCTAGGTTGGTTGGCAAATTTGGTAGACAATAGCTATTGAATGTAATCTGAAGTTTTGACTGGAATTTAATGCAAAGGTCCTGTGATTTGATGAAAAGATTCTAGTTGTGATAGTTGGATGCATTGTGCTTATTTCTTTGCATATGTGCTTTCCTGTTATCTTTATTCCATATATTTTTCTATCTATTTCGAAACGAATTATCGAACCTGTGGATTCGCTGTACTGCGCCCCTTGTTCACACCACTTAGACAAAACATTTTCCTCTCAAGCTAACTCTGAATTCATCCACAACGACACTCTTGAGTTGCTTCCTGTGTTTTCTCCCGCCACACATTACGGTTTACACTGAAGGTTGTTGCTCGCCTAGCCTTATCCTCTCAAATCCAGTCACTGAGTCATTTGTCTCGTCTTTTCCTCAGATCGACCCCATATCCCAAGTCTTAGTTTTCTGCGCCAATATAACCAGAACCCACTCTATCATAGGTGTTAAATCTAGCCATCGTTTTCAAAGTCATATCCTGCACAGAGACCGCATCATTTCCGAGAGAGCCCTCTCCAGATCCGAAAGGCTAGTTTTTGGTCTCAATGTTGGTTGAAAAAGTTACCTTCATCGTCTGTTTGTCAGCCGAACAAATTTATGGAGTGCTAACACAAGGTATTGTGTCCAAGGTGGGAAGAGTTGCATCTCGTCTCTGCATAGTGTTTGGTTGTTAGCTACTGAACGTCCTCCATCCAGTGAGTAATAAGCCCCAGGGGTACACTTCCCAACATGTGGGCTTTCATCCCATCTATGTGCCATCATGACCAAATTTGCTAAAGCCAAGCTCATTTGAGGATGTGAGATCTCATGTCAGAAGGTGGCAAGTCACTGGATGGATCACTGCTCTGCATCATAGGTGCCAAAGTCCTACAATAAGGGCACAACATCCTGGGTGAAATCCTAGGATGTCCCTCAAAGAACCATGTTAGGGCCATCCAAAACAAAACATAATATAAGACAAGGTAAACCAATGCTCATAAGAGATATTAGTCCTTGAATCATGCAAAGTAAGTTGTTACTTAAGATATAGGCCATGTAAACAATTCACCTCAATATCCCCTTCAAGCATCACAACGGCCAAATACCTCATGTGAGTTGGCAAGTTTTAATATGGGAGGGCCTTCATCCAACCATATTAGGTGTGTCGACCAAGACAGTGAAACAAAAGACCCAGGTAGAGGGATAGGTCCCAAGGGAAACAATGAAAGAATGAAATCCTTCAAGAGTAAGTGTGATAATGGTATGAATTTGCGCTTACTTCATGGCTTATGGTGTCATTAAGTCCATTTCTATGAGCACCTCTTTAGAGGGAGCAATCCTTGCTTGAGATACCCTTTCCTTGGTACTTTTTTCATTATGAACCCCTTAATTGCCTTTTGATACCCATTGTTTATTTTGCAAGTCCCCTTTACAAGTTTCAAGATTTTATTCTTTCATTTTCTTGTTGGGCTATGGTCTTGTTATAAGTGTGCATTTAGTGCATAAGGACAAGGGGGGATTACCATTAGAGGGGGTAGAGGTCAGGCTGGCCTATGGCTTTTATAGGTGGCCTTTATCATTTTTACATAGAATATACATAGCAACTGCATGAACCTCTGGGCCTTCAGCCCCTTCTTCTCATGAGAGAATAGACCATGACCCACTACCGAAGTTTGGTACACCGTGATAGGTTCCATGATGGAAAGTGTTAAGTATGGTGGGGAACAAACCCTTGTGAGGGCCCCCCAGTAGCACCCTTTTTCCCTGGGTGGTGAAAACACATGACTAGGGCACATAATCTCACCACCAAGGTGAAATAAGGAAACAAACACAACTTCACAAGCCAGCAATCCATTATCCAACTTCAACCAATGATCCTCATCCACATGTCCGACAAATTAAGCACACAAATTTTCATAAAAGAAGTACTAACATACCTCATGGTGACACTAGCTTACCATCTACTATACACAGAGTTTTTTGGATGTGATGAGCTTGGTTGATCTGTAGTTGTAAGAGGCATCTAAGGGGGGATGTTGGGCTGCCATCTGTGGACATGTTGATCATCATCATGGTCAGAATCATTGTCTCCATTGAGTTCCATGAGACATGATCTCCTCTAGTTACCCCTACGCATGGGGGGGGGGAGGAATATGTACTACATCTTGTTCATGATGTTGTTGATATTTCCTAGTGACTTGGTGTGTTGATGTCACTAGGAGGGGGTGTTGTACATGATCCTTATGTGTTGGATGCACGATGGGGGACATACTTGATGATTGGATGGGTTATCACTTTGTTATGTCCCCTTCCCTTGTTATGTTGCTATGGTGGGATGATGCATGTTGCCTTTGTGAGATTTTCCTTGGTGATATAGCTTAATGATGTAACATTTTCTAGACATCACCTAGGTGGAATGTGTTTGATGATGTTAGTACCCTTATTGATGTGTTATTAATAATTTGGTATTACATATGATTTGATGATGATTTAACCTTTTACTAAGGTTGAAAGATGATTTTTTATGTAATAATCCCTTAGTGGTGGTGAACCTTAGGTTGGGCTTTATATTTTGTTGTTTTCATGGTGGGGTTTTGCTAAGGAGAAAATATTTTATTGCATGGCACAAAACTTTATTAGAGTTCACTCCTCATTGGTACACATGTTCATGGTGATTTAATCAATTGGTGACTATTGGAGGGGGACTACAGTTATATTTGAGCATTAACCCTGGTGCACATATGTTGAGGTTGATTTAATCGATCAATGGTTAAATGAATCTACTTTATCCGGATTAAGTTTAATTGCTTGGGAACCCTACCTCATTGGCTTTCTTTTCACACTTGGAGTGGTTACATGGGGTTGGTTGAGGTTTTCTTGTGGAGCACTCCCACTTATTAGGTGCATTTTCCAAGGCATGTGTTATTTTATTGTTTCTTGGAGAGGTTGGCACACTTCTCTAAGGTGCACTCTCTTAGGTTGGTTGGACATATTTATGACATCACATATGGAGGAGTATTTTATTGGTTTATTGATGAGGTCTAACCACTCTTGGAACAGTCTCCTAGGGAACAATTCACGTGGATATATTTTATTACTTTTTGGGTAGTTGAGGTAGTTACATAGCACAATTTGTTAGGGTTCACCTCTCCTAGGTGTTCTCTCATCTTTATTGTGTGGATATTTCAACTACACGTAGCATATTTTGACCTTCTTGGAGAGTGCCCTCACCTCTTTGAGTTAGCACATATATGATTTTACTTGAGGTGGTTATGGAGGGAATTTATTGGGAGGCATGTGGCATACTTGGAGGGCCACACATGTGGATTTTGCATGGCCTTGCTTGGTATCCTTTCTATTTTTGGATATTCTTCTTGGAGCATGCACATGTGAAATTTATTCTTTCTATTTTTGGTGGTTCTTCCTGGAGGGCACACTTGTGGAGAGATGTTCTACTTTCTATTTTGGGATTTGACCACATCCTTTCTTGTGGAGCACTCAATCTACTTGACATCTTGCATTTTTATCCATGGAGTTGGTTGCTTTGGAATTCACACATGTGGATTGGTTGCATGAATATTGTGGACTTCTTGCTATTTTTGGAGGAGGTTGTTATGGATCATTCTCCTAGGTGGGCCTTGGAGCACATCCTCCTATATGGAGAATTACTTTATTATATTTTGCATGCATGCATTCTTGGAGGGTGCATTCCATATGGACACTTGGCATTTGACTTGATATAGGGCCTATTTTAAGTGGTGCATCCCCTCTCATGAACACTATCTTTTTCTTTCACAACTATTTTTGGATGAGGGTGAGTTTTCTTGGAGAGGCTAGTGTCCACATTCCTTGATTTGGTCAACCATGGATTGAAAAGATATCTAACTACTTCAACATTTTACTATTTGTTTTACGTGCCATGTAGTTAGTTAGAATGATAATAATATTTTATCGTATGAAAGAAGAGACTCACTCTATAAAGATGATCTCTCTTTTCATTGTAATGGTTGTCGAGACATTGGGGGTCGAGGAGCTCTCCCCTTGGACTTCATTTGTGTATCATATTCTTAGAGCTTGGATGGAGGATTGGAGGTATGATATCAATTTTAAGTGAGACTTTCTTTGTGCACTTACTTTCCACATGCTTATTTTTGTATTAGGAAACCCTTGCAACATGTTATGATTGCATTGTAATGAATTATGTTTCATTTGGATAGAATAATGTGAGGTTTCGGCCCCTCTTATTTCTATTGTTGTTATGTTAGTCTACCATTTAAATAACCCAGTTTTTTCTATATTAACATAACCTATTTTCATAACAATGATTAAGTATGGTACCTTTAGCCTTCCAAAGTAATTTTTTTCTATAAAAATCAACAAGCTAAGGTTGATTTGTGGCATGCATAACAAACCCTATTTCCTTACATTTGCATGCACTTTATCTATGCTCCCCCGAATCCATTTGTCCATGGTGTGATTAGGCACTTGGTCTTGGGGTTTTCCTTCAACTTTTCCTTCTCACACCACTCATTATTCCATTATACTACTACCACCCATTTTTCTTAGGCCATCTCTTCACTAAATCACCTTGTGCCTCCACTTTATAGTCTTAGGAATTCTACCTTTTAGAGAAGGCCCCCTTGAGTTGGATAAGACCTAAACAAAAGTGAGAGGAAGAGATATTGTGGTGACAATGGGTTTCCTTCCTGAGTTTCACAAGACTAGCTCCTTGATGCTTGGGACTTTACATCATTTGAGGGGGCTAGATTTTGTTGTAATAGACACCAAATATGCAAGGTTTTCTCAGATATGTAACTTGTAAGTGTGATTATAGAAAAATGGTGCCAAGTGTGATACATATGTGAAGCAAAATACAAAAACTTTGAGTTTGTAAATTATTAATTAGGGTTTGGGAAAGATGGGCACCTATTATTTTTCCTTATTTTATTCCTTTTGGCCTTGGGAGCTTCTTGTAAGTGCTTATATAGTAGACATAAAGAATAAAGAGAGATATATGAGGAAATTCAAATTGCAAAAAGTAAATGAAACAAAAAAAAAAAGTGTATTGAACATGCAAATTAAGTAAACCTTTATTGATATTCCAGAAAGTGAGCAATGTTCACGTGCCTCTTCATGGGGTCAACCTACAAATGGGCATAACGCCAATACAATGTTAATCCTCAACCATAAATTACATATCTCTCTACCTCTATAAATAGTTCAAATCTACCCAAATCCCTAACTACTAGTGACCTATACATTACTAACTAGGCCACCTTCATTAATGAGTACCAACTACCTAGTAGGCATTATTCAATAAGGATGGCCCTTTACATTAATTAACCACATGCCAACTATATAGTAGGCCTATTTAAAGAGGATGGACATCATACATTAATAAATTTAACTCCTAACAACCTAAGTAATCATAATTAGAGGGGTTAGGGTAGGATCCTAACATGCCCTCCCCTTTCAAAAGAAACGTTGTCCTCAAGGCTAGAGATGTGAAAACTATTTTAAAATTGTCACCGTTTCCCAAGTGGCATCTTCATGTTGTGTATCCTTTCATTGCATCAAGCCTTTTCGGATAACACGTTAGCATAGAAGATGCTCTTGTTTGATTAGTACCGCCTTAGGATATAACCAAAAGAAATACTCTTCATCAAGTTCAGGGAGGATGGTTTGAACTCGACAATTTGCACTAACCACTTTCTTCAAATAGGGCACATGAAATACTCGACGAATCTTGGAGTGGGATGGGAGACCTAATTTGTAGGTTCCCAATTTTCTTGAGTATCTGACAAGGACCATTGAACTTGGATGCTATCTTCTAGTGGCTCTTATCCCTAAGAGATATTTTCTTATAGAGCTGGAGATGAAGAAACACTTGATCCCATTCTTCAACATCGTGATTTGAGCAATGATGATATGCCTATTGCTTCATTCACTTTTGAGCCAAGACCAAATTATCCTTTAGTGTACAAAAAATGTCAACTCTTGTGTTAATATTTGTGTCTATAGCTTGAACCTTAGATATACTTGGTAAGTCCAAGGCCATGTATGGTTTTTTTTTTCCATAGATAACCTCATAGGGTGGCATTTTGGTAGCACCATGATAGGTGGCATTGTGCCACCATTCTGCAAGGGTAGCCATTAGACCCACTCGACCTGTTGATTTGATGCAAAACATCTCAAATAGGTTCCTAGGAATTGACCACCTTTGTCTAACCATTTGTTTGGGGGTGATATGTCATGTTCATTTTCAATTGGGTCCCTTGTAGTTTAAACCATTCCTATCAGAATTTGTTGGTGAATGTAGGATTGTGATCTATCAAAATTGAATTAGGCATGCCACTGATCAATCATGACACCCGATGGAGCACTACAATCCGAAGAATGGTCCTCACCAACCATCAATTCACCCTCACTCAACTTGTAGCATAACCCTTTCCCAACTCACAAAAAAACTAAGTTCTTGAAAATCATCAAAACAATGGAAAATGGATCCCTCGCATTAACCCACTGCGAAGTCATGGGGTCTCTACTTATTGAACCTATGACATAGCACATGTGTTCATGGGATATTAAAGAATACATCTAATTTCACTAGATATTGATAAATACCTTCCAAAATCCTTTTGTTGAACCCCCCTCCCAATACATATTTCCAATTAAAAAAAACCTCAATTTTACTAGATATCCTCTATTTTTACTAGATACCCCTTTTTTTATAGCCCCCAATACCTATAAACCCCCCATTCCCTGCATTCACCCACCCTCCCCCCCCCACCACCCCAAGTCCAATACTTACAATATATTGACTCTATTTTTCATAGTTTTATAACTCCTTTTATGAATGAACGTGATCAAATATTGGTCAACAAGGTGAAGCCCTTATGTGTCAAATAAGTTGGAATACATCCCTGAGTGTGAGGGACACCATTGATTAACAAAAATGATGAGAAACTCAAAACTTTGTGAACTGTCCCAGACCCGCATGAGTGTTTGCAGCTTCAAATACTGAGGAAAGACAAGGGCCTTTAATCCAGGATGGGAAGATTTGATGGCTACATTCTTCTCTCTTCCCTTGTGCATTGCGATTCCGTGAGTTTTAATATAGATTTGATGCTTCCACATATGCATGATAATGTCATCAAATAATGTATATTAAGACAGAGAAGACACTGAAAATGCCATGTGGCATTGGCAATGTTGAGTACTTGAGTTATTTCATTTTTAAAACTAATGAAGTACTCATTACATCATTACATATTAGTTCACTTTATAACCAAAATAGTATTTTATACTAAGGGCAGACACTACCATTTTTAAAACTAATGAAGTACTCATTACATCATTACTACAGTTTATAACCAAAATAGTATTGTGTACTAAGGGCGGACACTACACAAGACTCTATACATCTCCACCACCAAATAAATTTTCTACTTCAAGTGTTTCTTACCCTTTATACACATAAATCCCAATTAAGCATTAAGCATATTTGATAATGTATTAGACCTCAATTCGTCTTTCTTACCCTTTATACACATAAATCTCAATTAAGCATTAAGCATATTTGATAATGCATTAGAACTCAATTAAGCATATTTGATAATGTATTACGGCCATAGTGTTGGGCAGATTATGGGGTTCTTTGTTTTACTTTCCTTGCACAAAACTCTCTCTATACTCTACACATGATTTAAGTCTATTCTATATTCCTTTCCGGATAGAACTTAGCTAATTTATAACTTTGTGTTTTGGTCCTACATAAGATTCTTCAAAAACCCAAGATTTGAATTAATTCCATTTCATTGTTAATCTTTTTAAGGTCGAGAACCCAAATGGATTTGCCACTTTATGCTTTGCATGATGAAAGGAAGCCCATGAACTAACTTTTAAATTAAAACAAGTTTTAAATCACCTTAGAGCCACTAAGAAAGGTAAGGGTCCATGACACGTGTAGCAAGGAGGCACTAATTAAGGAACACGTGGCCAGCACAAATGCTTCCATGTCACCATGATGATGTTAACGTTGCTTTTGTGATGGACATATTTACATCTTGCTCCATGACAACATTACATCAACAAAATGAATTTTAAAAAACAAGGAATTGCTCCAAGTTCTAACACATTGCCTTACCACACTTAGCTAACCCATGTCAAATCCTCTTTTAATCCAAAATTACGAAGTACTAAACATTTAGACTCGAGATTTAATTAACTAGGTTTTATAAATTTGGGATGTGACTTGTGATCAAATTATACATTATTTGTTTTTTTTTACAATTATCCACCAATGTATCTTTTTAATTAGCTCACATAATAATTTGAGCCCACAAAAATTGTTGTTATGCCACATAATGCACAAATCTTAAGTTTTTCATGCATCATGCCATGTGGCATCATAGGAAACGACCACGTCATCTATAGTGCCATCGTCGACAACATCAAGGAAGTTTGGGCCAATAGGATGTTGGTTATTAATGGTAGGTGAGTCAAATAATTAAAATGAAAATATTAGCTAATTTGGACACTTTTTAAGTAACGGATAAGTTC
Organism: Picea engelmannii; assembly: GCA_009831015.1. NCBI lineage: Eukaryota > Viridiplantae > Streptophyta > Pinopsida > Pinales > Pinaceae > Picea > Picea engelmannii. The sequence continues at coordinate 281,807 of ML806080.1, forward strand.
CTAAGTGACTGTCATGATGAGAGATGGAAAATCCATCCAGAGGTTGGACTTTGTTTTTATTTTGGTTGAAGTGAGACTTGAAAAAGTGCCGAGGGATGCGCACTATATTCTGTTGACTGGATTGAATTGAGCTATTCAATGCAGGTAGCAAAAACACTGTTAGTGTTGGTGATTTCTTCCACCATTCTGCTGATAATTGTCCTGAGATGAGATTGGTTTAATTAATAAAGCATTTGAGTTCATTACATCCAGTGAAGTAGTGGAGATAATGATTTTGATGTTGGTACCCAGGGGGACTTCGGCATTCTGAGTCGTTGCAATGGGGCCATCCATTGATCCGTTGGGACCATTTGATTCGATCCACTCGGGATTCATAATATTCTAATAAAGCCCGCCCATACTGTTTGAATACGAAGTCTTGTACACAGTAAACGCAATTCAACAGAGCCATGAAAAGGTACCTTCAAGTCTGATAAATATTAAAAACTATGCAGTTTAGACAACCCGTCTGAACTTTTCTGGTTGTTGAGCCGTAGTTATCTGCACAGTTCAATGGCATAAGTTAATGTGCTTGGTAGAGCCTTCACAGAGCGAACGCTGAATTCCCATATTGTTCTTTTCTTGCAAGATTGCAAAGCCTGATTTTGGCATCAGCATATTGAAAAACCCAAACCCCTACATGGGGTCTGTTTTTCATGGCTCACCCAAGGCTAAAAATGTGCCAAAGAGAGGCCACATTAATCCAAGAAGTCCTCCGAGCTCAGGAAGCTCAAGATGCTCATGTAGTTCAGGGAACCCATATGCTGGATACCACTTCCTTAGGTTGGCACAATCCCTTTACATGTCCGTGAAGAGGGATGCTCCTCTCAAAGCCATGCACTATGCATTGAAGGCAATTGATTGTTTTGAGAAAAACAGCAGTGCAAATGTAAGGCCTGAGCTTGTAATGAGCCTTCATCTCGTGGCTGCAACTAAGTGCAGGCTTGGGCAATATGAAGAAGCCATTTCAATATTGAAAAGGGCACTGGCTATGTACATCCCTGAGATGGGTTCTGAGATGGCTTTTGGAGCATTTGCAGGGCATATGCAGCTTGGGGATACTTATTCTATGGTGGGTCAATATGAGAATGCCTTGAAATCTTACCATGAAGGCCTCAGAATTCAGAAGCAGGTTCTGGGAGATATGGATCGTCGAGTTGCTGATACTTGCCGGTATATAGCAGAGTCTCATCTGCAGGTGAGCTTTCTTTTGAAAGAATGAATGATATTTCGAACCTTCAAGTATAATTTCTTATAGCTATTAGGAACCATATGTGTTCTGATATTTCTTGATAAGATTTCTTAGTACTCAGTATATATCTGAGTATTCTCAGGTAAGACTTTTCAGGACCGAGTTCAGGAAGGTCGGGTAAGTTCCCTTACCTGCCCTGCCTGCGCTATGAGATCTTTGTAGATTGGAAGGACCTAGACTGTAGCGAGTCAGGGGTATTGCTCATAGCTCAACTCAGGTCATAAAGATGACAAGGATCATAGGGATGGTCAGGCCCTTACTGTGTTGGTCTTGCAGGACCAAGCTCAAGCAGAGCTAGCTTCATGTAAGACAGGACCTTATCTGAGCAGAGCTTTATGTTCCATTTCTTCCGCAGTTGTTACCTATCAAGTTCTTTGCTCTCATCGTGTCTTAGGGCTTACTCAACTTCCACTCTTTTTCCTCAAAAATTGTGGTTCTGCTATACTTCGGCAATGATCCAATTTTACTTCTATCTAAGAAGGTTGGATATATATATTTTGGAGGTTGGGGTAGTTGTGATGATTCCTTTTTTATCTGTATAGAAACTCATTAGTTACACTCTCTGCACCGGATATCGTCACACAAATTGTTAAGAAGAACGTTATATACGCAGCTGATTTCTGTATGGGTGTTTGGAAATCATTTTATTCTGTGTAGGATAAAGTTTATGCAAAACACACTAGTTTTGGGGATCAATTCCTGTGCGATGAGGCGGAATTCATGGTTCCACCTGGATCATGGTTTCACTATGCCCCAAGGGGTTTTCGGGTCTCCGAATTGACCCAAAGCCTCAGAAAATCCTGAAACACACACATGTCGATTGGAACCATGAAATTTAGTTTTGTTGAATCTCGGTAATGGTGACTGGAAAAGGTGTATACAATGAATTGACGTCTGTACAGGTATGGCATGCCTTCTACTCAGGGCACGCATGGCAGACTAATGAATTATTACCATTTACTTTACCCAATCACTTCACCCCCTGTGGATTTGTTTACTCCTTTTTGGGAAGGGTGGTTTGCATACTACCTCAGATCATTTGAACCATAGTAAATGGAAAATGAAATTGTGAATGTATAGACCATGATCATAGAAAATTTGAAGCTGCCAGTATGAGCATTCCATACCCCGATGAGAGAGTAGGTGAGGTGACTAATAAAAATTAATTTATGTTTGAATTCTCAGCAGTTTTTGAGAATGAGTCTCGAGCTTTTCCCACTCAAAATCAAATTTATTTGTTTTTTCTGAAAAGGTCTATTTTAAGCTACAAAAGCTTCACATTTTTGCATTGTAAATCAAGTAATTTGTTTTTCTGAAAAAGTTTATTTTAAGCTACAAAAGCTTCCCATTTTTGCAGTTGTAAATTAGGTGAACGTTCAGTAATTGAAACAAATTGAACCAATTGTTTTTTCGTCTCATTACCACTTCTGTGACTGACCCAGAAACAGAGACCTTAGAAAAAGATTATGAAGCAAATTATGTGGACACTATCTTAACATAGCCTCATTGTTGTGTCTAGGGCATTTATCTTCAAGGAAATTGGATGAAAAATTCCAAATTGCTTCGAGAAGGGTATCTGTAACTTATTTCTTTAGCTCCTTAAAATTTCTTTCCTAGCTACTTTTATGACAAACAGGCCATATTGCCTGTTTTTTCTGGCCTCCCACTGACTGTGAACTAGCCCTACAGCTGTTGGACAAGTAATATGTAACAACTGCCTAAGAGGTGCAGTAAGCATATAGAGTGCCATGACAAAGCTCAAACAAACACGCTCTCTTGTAAAGTATATTTGGCCTATTTGATGTGTCATTTGCAAATTTATGTATCAGGCAACTTTTGCTGATATACATGTCTTTTCATTGGCAAAGCAAATTGCCGATTGAACTTTTTTTTGCACTCAATTGCCATACCACAACAATGTTATTACTGTATCTGGATGAGAAATCCATAGCTTTAGATGTGTTTCCTATGTCTTAATTAACTTGGACAACGTCTGGGTTGAACAGGTCATGCAGTTCGCAGAGGCAGAGGAGCTATGTGAGCATGCTCAAAAGATTCATACTGAACAATGTGGTGCAGGTTCAGCAGAAGAAGGGTTAGACAGAAAGTTAATGGCTATCATTCTTAGTGGAAATGGAGACCATGAGAAAGCATTGCAAAATTTGGCTCTAGCAAGAACAGCTTTTTTAGCAAACAGAAAAGATGTTGAGGTGGCATATATAGATGCAAGCACTGGAGACGCATATCTCGCTCTGGGTCGCTATGATGAAGCCCTAAGTGCCTATCGAAAAGCTCTTCCAATATTTGAATGGGTACATGGGGAAGGCCACACACAAGTAGCGGTATTGTTTGTAAGCCTTGCTGAACTTTATATGAAAATGGGAAAACTCAGGGAGTCAAAAAGTTACTGTGAAAATGCACTGAGGATTTTTGGAAGACGAGAAGCAGGCCATTCCCCTGATGAGATTGCAACTGGTTTGACAGAGGTTGCCGGATTGTTTGAATCTATGGGTGAATATCAATCTGCAATTAGGCTGTTCCGACGAGCCCTCAAGATTTTGGAGAAAATACCCGGACAGCAGAGTGAAATTGCTGGGATTGAAGCTCAGATGGGAGTTTTGTTCCACATGATTGGAAAATATGAGGAGGCTTATATGGCATTCAAGAATGCAGTATGCAAGCTCAGATGCGGGGTTCAGAAGAATACGTGGTTCTTGGGAATTCTTTTGAATCAGATGGGGCTTGCTTGTGTAGGCCTCAATGCAATACAGGATGCAAGTAAAATTTTTGAAGAAGCAAGAGGCATTTTAGGGGAAGTATGTGGTTTTCACCATGCTGTTAGCCTGGCTATTAGCAGAAACCTGGCAGGAGTATATGATGCCTTGGGCAGGTACTTCTATCAGCCCCAACATTCACTCTCTTTTGGTTAAGGATGCATATCCATGTGTAAGAGGTTTCAAGGCCTCCACTTCAGTGTCTCTACGCTGTAGTAAGCCTATTAACAAGCTATTGGAATGAAAAACTGATGATAGTGGGTACCTTGTCAAAACCTCGGTTTGGTCTTTTGGTTAAGGATCCATATCCATATGTGTGAGGAAGGATCTATATCCATATGTAAGGTGTTCGAGTTTCGAGTTAAAGTTATTTGGTGTGACTGTCAATGCATTCATGAACTCCCACCCCATCTCTCAGAGGTACAAAGCAAGGCATAAGTTAGAATTCTTCATTCCTCATTAAGGCAGTATACACCTTGTTCTTTTTCCATTGTATAATATATCAGTTTCCCTGGGTTTTTGAATGGTAATTCTATATGTCTAGGAGATTTAAAATTTTAATTCTGTGATTCATTCTAATTAACACCATTATCAAATGGGTCTGCTCTGTTGTCATGCTTTCAGATCAGATGATGCAATTCGTTTGCTGGAGGAGATTGTCGATGTCAATGAGGGCAGGTTGGGCACAGTGCACCCAGACGTGGAGGAGGATAGACAACGGCTCGAGGAGCTGCTGAATGAAACTGGTAGGGCACGTTCAAGGAAAACAAATTCACTCCATGACCTCCTCCTGTGTTCATCAAGGGCACAGTCTTCCCGGTTTCAAGTAAATGTAATTGTGTCAGCTATGCAAAACAATTGTGACACAGAGATCGTTTATAAGGCATTGCTGAAAGCAAAGGCTTTGCCAATTCAAACTTCAGCTTTGGGGTGCAAATCCCCAGGCTGATATGAGACTATAAGTTTAGGGGACTTAAAATTTCCATTCTCTAATTCATTCTTATTATTATCATTTTCAAATGTATCTGCACTGTTGTCATGCTTTCAGGGCATATGATGCAGTTCTGTGATTCAACTCTTTGCAGGTCCCCTGAGTTTTTGAATGGTAATAATATATGTTAAGGGACTTAAAATTTTCATTCTGTGATTCATTCTACTTATGATCACTACCAAATGGGCTTGCACTGTTGTCATGCTTTCAGATCAGATGAAGAAATTCGTTTGCTGGAAGGGATTGTTGATGTCAACGCGGGCAGGTGTGGCGCAATGCACCCGGAGGTGGAGGAAGACAGACAACGCGCCTAAGGAGATGTTGAATGAAGTTGGTATGGCACGCTCAAGGAAAGCAAATTTACTCCACAGAGTCTTGCCGATCTTAAGTATAAGTAATTGTGTAAGCCATGGGAAACAATTGTAAGATACAGATAATTTGAAAGGGCATTCCTCACACTTAAGATTTGCTAATTCCAAAACGTAACATATCGTATGGTTTTGGTATTCTATTTCCAGGGTAAACAATAAGCACCAGGCAATGCAATCGTGTATTTAATGGTATATAGGTCTGGGTATGGTTATATACCGAGGTAATGGTATATTTAATGGTATATATGTCAGGTATGGGTATATATCTGGGTGTGCAGCGTCTCCATATTTGATGGTGTATACTTTGATGTATGTGCTATTAAATGCACCACTACTCACTGCTTATTATTATTGGCCTCTTTGTGGTTGTTAATGTGTAATATAAGCAAATTATTTTGTATACCAATGGTTATTTATGTGATTTTGCAAACTATATTTTATGGAAGACTTTCTACTTTTCTTATGTTTTGATAAAGGTTACTTTATGAATCATTCTTAAAATGTCATTATTATATGTATAATATATAAAATTTGAAAAGTTATATTTAAAAAGTTTACATTAAATTATATATTTTATATGTTTTCAAATATTTTTTTTTGAAATTAAAAATGAAATAATTTTTTTTGAAATTAGGAATGAAACAGAAATCAATTAAACCCATATGCTTTCAGATAATTTTTTCTCATTTTTTCAAAAAATCGGAATAGATTCAGAATCAATCAAAGTAATTCTTAAGTCATAGTTATATATGCTTTCAGATAATTTTTTTTTATTTTTTCAAAAATTAAGAATAGATTCAGAATCAATCAAAGTAATTCTTAAGTCATAGCCATATGCTTTCAGATAATTTTTTTTTATTTTTTCAAAAATTAAGAATAGATTCAGAATCAATCAAAGTAATTCTTAAGTCATAGCCATATGCTTTCAGATAATTTTCTTTCATTTTTTTAAAATTACGAATATATTTAGAATCAATCAAAGTAATTCTTAAGTCATAGCTATATGTTTTTAGATAATTTTTTCTATTTTTTCAAAAATTAAGAATAGTTTTAGAATCAATCAAAGTAATTCTTAAGTCATAGCCATATGCTTTTAGATAATTTTCTAATTTTTTCAAAAATTAAACATAGATTCAGAATCAATCAAAGTAATTCTTACAATCAAAATAATTCTTACGTTATACTCATATCCTTTCATATAATTTTCTTTCATTTTTTTACAAAATTAGAAATAGATTCAGAATCAATTAAAGTAATTCTTAAATTATAGGCAGTGATTTGATAATCCACTGTTTCATGTTTAATTAAATTTGAACTTGAAATTAATAATGACCAAAAAATTAATAAAATAGAGTATATTTAAATTTAATTTTAAGGGCGAACTTTTTCAATAGACATTAAGTTGTGATTATTATTTATATGATATATGTAAGATACTAAAAGTTGAATTAGTGATTATTAAAAATGTTAAAGAATATATTTAACTTATTTAATTCAAATGTTTTTGATAATTTTCTTTCATTTTAGCCATTTAAATGTTTTTGATATTTTTTTTTCATTTTAATAATTCAAATGTTTTTATAATTTTTTTTTTCAAAAATTAAAATTAAACTCAAAATAAGTCAAAATAAGGCTTAGACAATATTTCACACTTAATAAATTTATAATATAATAATTTCTTTTCTTTTTCAAAAATTAAAATTAAACTCAAAATAATGCTTATACAATGTTTCACATTTAATGAATTTATAATATAGCATTATATTTGGTCAAATTTAAACTAACCAATAACCAAAACCAAAATATGTAACATTTCAAAAAAAAAAAA
>ML806081.1:0-10917 GCA_009831015.1 Picea engelmannii
CAATCTCTGATCCAATCAAATCTGCTGTAGCTGCTCCCTTTGAACCGAAAGGTCCACCTGCTACTTCTGTTGCACTCTGATCTGATGTGTTGTTCCACTCAGCCATCAATGTCAAGTCATACCAACTGACTTTCTTCGATATTGATCTCTGATCTAGGATCCCCCTGGACCCACCTACAGGTTGTCCCAACACCCTGTACATCATACCTTGCCTGATGCGAAGCCTCACTGCTGCATCCAAGGCCACTCCCTCTGCCTGTATGAGCACATGTCCATCAAAAACATTACTTCATACCCCATATCCTCTAGAGCTGATATAGAGAGCAAGTTGACATTTGACCTTGACACATACATCACCTCATCCACCTTCAGAGACACTCCTGACTCTAGTTGGAATCTGACGCATCCAATGTTAGTTTTCATTAATTTTGTTAACATTAGATTTACCATAGCATTTTAATCTTCTTTTAACTTTCAATAATCATATTCTGAAGTATATAAGCAACAAATAAACAAGCACAAGAGTACACAAAGATTTATCCTGGAAAAACCCCAAACTCGGGGGAAAACCCCAAACTCGAGGAAAAACCCAGCCAACTTTTCTTAGAGAGAATATTCCAATACAACCATGAACAAGCTCTAATCACAAGAGCAAACCAACAATGAAGAACCCTAATAACAAATACTTATCTCTTCTTCTTGTCAAACCCTAGCGAGGGTAGACAACTGATCAACACAATAGAACTGGCACCAAGATAGCACACCGCAGAGCTTGCACCAAGATAGGCGCATCACTAGAACTGGCACCACAAAGCTGGCGCAATTGGTAACTGCAACTACAACTGTAACTGCTACTGCAACTGCGACTGCAATTGCAATTGCTATTGCTACTGCAACTGCAACTGATAACTGACACAAAGAAACTGAGCAACACCACACAACCTTAGCGGAACTTCTCTAGAGGTAGCGCATAAGAGAAATCACCGAGAGCCACCAATAATATCCTTCCCCAAGTGGGGTGCACTCTCCAAGAGAACCAGAGACCAGAAATAGAGAAACTGCTGCAACTGCCTAGTGCGCATTGCAGAAGGAGAACTGTCTGACTGTACAAATGAACTGACTCAGACTTGTATTTATACTAATCTGGGCACATGTCTGGGGCTGACTTCTTATGTTGGGTCTTCAAATTTACTTTATTATTTCTATGGGGTGACTTCTTTTTCTGGAAATTATATTTCCACTTTATTATTATTTCCTATGGGCCGACTTCTCTTTTGTGGTCTTCTATTTAACTTTATTCTTTTTTGAGGTGTTCTTCAACTGTTCAATGGTCTTCCTTTGACTTCTTGGAATCTTCTTCTTCTCTAAGAAAAGTTGTCGAGGAGAGAATACCTCCCACAACTACCAAAACATCAACATCCAACTCCCTTTACTGCATGTCTGGTGCGCACCCCATTCTTCACATGGTAGTCTGATCCCATCTCCGAAACACTAAGGAACACCGACCTCATTCCTGTCATATGGCGAGATGATCCACTGTCCACGAACCATGCCTTGTTGTCCTCAAACTAAACCAATCTGCTGCTGCAAGAAAGAGTGGCAACTAGAGAAAATTTGTCCTCGAATTTCTCTGCAAACGCATCCATCTCAATAGATGTTGTGACTGCTACGTCCGACTCGTTCTTGTTAGGACACTTGCTGGCATAGTGGCCAGATTTGTGACATGCAAAGCATCTCACTTTGCCTATGCCCCTGGAGCCTCCCACTCCAATGTTCTTCTTTGCATGAAGAGCCACATTCTCCTCCTCCTCACTCTTCGATTGACTAGCCTGAGATGCATCCACTCGCAGCTCCTCCTAGGTGAAGTCGTCCCACAATCTCTCCCAACCATAGAGTTTCTCCCATGCAAACACCGCTCGGACAAACACGTCCCACTGCTTGGTGAAGCCATTCAAGGTTGTTCTCACCATCTCGGTCTCATCCACGGTCTCTCACACTAGTGCAAGTTCATTTCGAATCTGAGTGAACTTTGTCAGGTAAGTGACTATTGACTTTCCCTTGGCCATCTTCGTGCTTCACAGCTTCTCTTTGAGTAACATCTTCCTGCTCTAGTTGTCAAACTAGTATAGCCTGAATAGGGCCTCCCACATTTCCTTTGTTGTCTTTTTGCCAGACAAATGTGGAATGATGTGGTCCTTGACACCATCCACAAGTATCCTCCTAGCCTTGACATCCTTCTTGGTATGGGTAGCTAGCTGTTCTGGATCAGCTGGGGTTGCCACTTTGCCTTCTGCAATTTCCAGCAGCCCATTCTCCTCCAACACCAAGCTAATTCGTTCCCTCCAAGGACAGAAATTTGAGGCTCCATCCAGCCTGTCCTCAACCCTTAAGCCTGCATTGGCCATTTGAGTCTGCTGCCCTGTTTCTCCCACACTATCTGGTCTTCTGTCCCACTTGCTGATTTACTTTTCTGGTTTACACAGCAAGTACTTTGGCTGTCCTATACTTAGAGGCTGAGCTCTGATACCATGTTAGTTTACCTATCTCAGCACATGAAATTATAGCCAGTAATTTACTAAACACAGAAATATATGCTTACTGATATAAATCTGGAAATTACACTAATAACCTACAACTGAGATATAAAACAAAAAAATGACAGCGGAAGCATACAGAACCAAGCACATAAAATTCACAAGACACTAGATGTTACCCTGGAAACCCCAGTGTGGTGAAAACCAGCTATGAGGGGGCTTTATTGGGCATTCAGGAGAATATTTACAGCAGTAGAGTAAAGCTGAGAAACTCTTACAAATTTCCAGCAATTACATTCACATTCCACAGCAGAAAAAACGCCCAGCTGTTAGCTGTACGGCCCAGCAAGATCTGGCCCTGTACAGCCTGGTCTGTATGGTCCATGTACAACCTATACAGATTCGGTGTGCTGTACGGTCTGTTTGTTGGTGCTGTTACAGCCTGCAAACAGCCCTCTTGGCTGAGAAAATTCAGCCTGAACTTGGCCTACTCCTCTCTTCTTGCTGCTGTCCTGAAATGGCCTCTGTTTGCAGCCCAGAATGACCTCTGCTGGCTGCCCAAACTTTGCCCTGAACTTGCCCTCTCTGCTTCTCCTGCCCAAGCTCCCTCTCCTTCTCACCTGCACAACCTCACAAATGAGAATGCTTGTCCAATTCCACCCTCAACCCCTCTTTTATCTCTCCTTCAGCCCCCATTTACCTTGAGATGTGTGCCCAGCCTTGGGCCTCAATGGTTGAGATCGGGGTGCCTCTCTTGGGATGGACCCCACTCTCCACTAAGTGGTGCACCCCGCTTTGATTTGGGCCCCACAATCCACCCAGCCACCTTCATGAGGTGTGCCATCTCTCCTTGGGCCCCACATTCCACTCAAGAATCAAATTTTGCTGATTTTGTCCAAGTCTAATTTAGGCTGAGATAAAAGGCTGATTTGGGCTATTTAAGGTGTCCATCAGCTGGCCTAGGACACATAGGCACAGCTGAGACACCAACCGAGCTAAAAACTAACATGCGATAATATCAATTCTGCTCATCACTGAAAGCTGCAACATCTTAGAAGCTGCGGATGTCTCCCCATTTGCAGACATCAAAGTATAAACAGAGCCACACAAACTCTTAATTGAACAACCTCATCTAAATATTTAATAAACAGATAAGTTAAGATTAAATCATTTTATTAATGTCTACAAATGACCAAAAAATTAGGTCATTGGGACTCAAAAGTACATCCATAGCAATAAACAGTGGGAGTGCAGACATGTAAAAGCTAGAAGGTAAAATCTAAAAAGAGTAAGGATAGAAGCTACATAATAACAACTATCCCAAAATCCCAATTCCCAAGAATTACCAAAATTTCTTCCAAAGAACTATGCTGCACAGGTCCAAAGGATTCAATTATTCTTTCTTCAACATCATCTAGACTCTAGAGCAAGACAAGCAGAAAATGATGATATGTTCTGAAGGTGAATGCTAACATCTCTGCATTACATGAAGGCAATCCAACATGACTAGTTGGGCAAAACTTAGGCTGAAATAATTTAGGTTGGGCTCCTACAACCTAAATCAAAACACCTTTAAATTCTAAAGAAATACAACTCCTCTGCCATACACATTTTTTTTGAACATCCTTAAACTTTACATGCCTTGGTTCTCAATGGATCCTTTTTAATTAATTTCTCATTTGCTGTTGCTTCACCAATGCCACTTCATTCTTTGATTCTTGTTGAAGATTTTCATTGATTGATGTCCTCCCTGGCTTCCTTCCTTTTTTATAGTTTCCGCCTCGTTTCGTGGACCCATTCCCAATGTTCCAGCTAGATTTCTTTTCCTGTCTCATAACTCCCCTATTGCACTACTCTCTTCTTCCTGTGCATTAATTTATCTGCTAAATATTAGCTTATCTTTTATTATCTCCATTTCTACCTGATTCACTGTAACACTATCTAGGGGAAGATTTTCCTTTCATTTCTTGATGTTCCCTCTTGAATTACAAACACTCCTTTCCTTTTTTCCCTTTCTTCTGGGAGTTTAAGCATGTTGAGGTTACCTGAATTAATTTTGAGGTTACCTGTTAATTAATTTTGGACCTTATTTAATGCAAAATCATTAACTCTTTTGAAATGCTCCTGGTTTTCATGTTATTTCTTTTAGATACATTATCACAATCTTTCATAATGTGCTAATATAGTATACATGACAATAACTATGCTTGAAATATGCCTTCTCATAGTCTAGTTTTGGGAAGTTTTGTCTCAAAAGTTCAGGGACATAGCTTCTTGTAATTGCTTCTCCAAGTCAAGAAATGAAAGGACTCATTCTCCTTGTATCTTTTAATGCCAGCAGGAAGTGCCTATATTATCCCTAGTCTTCTTCATATCATTTTCAATTTTACATATATATTGTCATTGAAGGCAAGCCAACCCATAGTGGAATTTCTGATGTAACTCGCTCTGTCAGATAAACTCTAAAGTCCTAAAAATTCAAATGCAGGGTACTATTTCCCAAGAAGCATAGCCTACTATCGGAGATCTTTCGCTTTTTAACACTGTCCCAGTATGCTTATATATCTTGCAATACATGAATCATTATGAAAGCATTGTCTCAAGAATCATCTCAGCTTCTTTAGACAAACCCGGATTTTACAATTATGTTGTAACTATTTAAGTAAATACACAACTTATTGTTTTAGAATTTATTTCTTGGTCTGTACGAGAACCGTAGAACTTTTGAATGCAATGCTTTATTTATGGTCCAGCATAGTGTTTCTTCATATCAGGTCAAAGTAGCTGTCCAGTACATGCGGCGTGTCATCCAAAAGAAAGCCAATTTTGATATAATGGACCTCAATGCTACGCAGGTTTGTCCATTTAATAAATTTGTTCTGTACCATACTAAGTTCTTTTTTTGGTGTTGTGATCATTAATCATTAAGCCCAAGATTAATTTACCTTGCCTTTACAATTCTTTTAATGAAAATAGCTAATGTCTCTGGGCCATATTTTATTATCACTATATTGTTTTTAGTATGTACACATCTTTGTATTCTACTTTGTTAATATAGATTGTTGTTAGGCATCAATGTTCATAAAGACTTTAATGAAATGAAGTTGGATCTGAAGTGTCATAAAAATAATAAATATCAATCATACAACTAGGGCAATCTTTTCAAATTCTAGGGATGCACATTGAAGTTTATTTCAGGTGAAGTTTCTATTGAGAAACTGAATACTTATTGCAGATTGCCCCAAAAACCTTCATTCCAGCACTGTTTGGACATGCAACTGAGGATGTATTCATCCAGCCACACCATTCTGACATCATTTTCAAATTATATGCGGTATTTCAATATTATTTATGATCAAATAAATTGGCTTATGTCTTTAAAGCATGATTAATATGCAGTTAACAAAGAATTTTTCTTTTTATATTGCTAATGATGGATGTTCTATACAGGGGGACAAGAATGTTATAAAGTTTGAGGGCGATCATAACTCTGCACGTCCCCAGTTCTACTATGACTCGGTTTCTATTTTCTTCTACAATGTCCTACATCCTCCACAGTTGTCAGCTACGGGTACTACTGCAGCTGATAAATATTTCAATCTTGGAGCTTTACAGATGGGCCATGATTTGGATGAGGTGATTTGTTCAAGTTCTTCCATTCTTCCCTTCTCATTCCTAATGGAAGAGGAAAAAAAAGATGGATACAGCAAATATGGGTTTCATTTAGAAGAGAAACATAAATTTATTATTTTCATATGGACTTAAAATTGTTGAAAGAAGATTTTTCATGATAACAATGATAACTGAACAGGTCAGGCTTATGCATCTGAAACTTCTACCCCTTGTAATATCTATACAGGAAATATTTCAGGTATAGAAACGGGGAGGAAACTCCATGGAGGGATTTGGGAAATATTTCCCATGTGTTCTTGTATTGGAAACATCTCAGAACCTATGTTGCACGGGGACCCATTCCCTCCAAAAAAATCCTGTACCCACCATTCTGGTGTTTTGGGGACTTGGGGACTCTTAGGATCTTCAAACTGCTGGGGACTCCATCGGGGACTTGGGGACTTTCTCGCCGTCCCCAAGATGTTCCAGGCAGATTTCAGGGACATTCCAGACAGATTTCAGGGATCCTCTAGGCAGATTTCAGGGATGTTCTGGGCAGATTTCGGGGATATTCCGGCCATGTATCTTCGGTTTTGACAATGGACATCAATGATTGAACAATACGGTTGTTTTCCCATCCATTTTTTTGCAGCTCAAAACATGGGTTTTAATTTGGGTTTCTGGTGATTAAACTATTGCCTTTTCAACAACATTACAGCAAGCAAAGCCTCCATGTCAAAAAACCAGGAAATGCAACTTTTCAAAGGGCTAATCCTTGTGGTTATTGCTCTTGTTCTTCTCATTTTTGGGGTCATCTCAGCTTTTACATGTTGTACATGGGTTTCAGGAGTCATTCAAGTCCAGTTATTTCACCATCCCTACCTCAAGCATTGTGAAAACAATCAGATAGTAGTGACTTGGATTGGGTACTAAATGTTTGAATAAATTCCTATTCAATCACCTTAATCTGAAATACGAATCTAATCTCTGTACAGAATCAAAGTGTTTTGTAGTGATTTTCAACAGAGCTGTAAATATCTGTAGAACCTATTGAGAAGGGAATGCCTTTTAAGTTTTAACATAATCATCATTAACAAGAAATCTGAGAAAGAAAAGCTGCTATAGAGATAGTTCTTTGTCTCATAGACCCTTCATGCACCTTATTGCAAATTGAAAATACTTACACTTAAGATTCCTAAAACTAAACTGCATTTTGCTTATGACTAGGGGCCAATAATGGAATGTCACTCGGCCCTATTTTAAGTTGCACGAGATTTTTCAGAACTGGCAAGTGTAAGGGTTGTGCATAATACTATATGATATAGCCTGTTAGGCTTACAAGCAACTGCAAATGTTTATGGTGAATTCTAAATTTTTAATATATATATATATTATTGCTGTCTCCTGAAAAATTTGGGGGTGCGCTCTAGCCTCTAGCCATCCCGGGGATGCGTCCCTGCCGTTCTTCCATCCTGAAAACCAGTGCAACATAGATCAGAACCCTTTCCCAGACATTTCCTGGGAGAATCCTGTATGGAATTTTTGTTTCCAATCAACACATCGTTTTCCCTTTTTAGTAAGGGTTGGGTGGGCCCCATACATTAAAAGCTAAAATAAAGAAAAAATAACAAAACCCAAAGAAAAAACCGCAACAAATTGGAGGACGGGAACACTTACAGCTTGGGATCTGAAAACTTTTCCTTCTCCTTGTTATATAAAACCTTGTCAGGTCTCCTGTATTTATTTATATTGTTGTAAAATCCTGCCAGGTCTACGTTCTTAGTGTTTTTTAATTTTTTTTAAATTTAATTGTTGTTCATGTATGGCCAAGGCCTAATCTGTTTGATTTTATCACCTTCTGATATAAATTGTCCAATATATACTGTCAAATTTTGGTTGTGTATTCATATTGTGTTCATTGTGACTCGCTTTTTTGATGTTTTTTATTTTTATAATGTTTATGAATATTTATTAATATGTGTCTCTGTGCATTGTTTCCCCATTTCCTGAAAATTGAAGTACCTTTTCCAAAACCTTTATTGTTTATGAAATCCCGTATCATTTATGAAACCCGTACCCATTTCCCCACTCAAGGTGGCATAGTGTTAGAATGAGAATAAAATAAATGGCTGAAATTGATAGATTCAGAATTTGAGGTTTTTAAGCAGATTATAATTCATGAATATTCTTGAATAAGGAGGGGTATTCTTAAGACAAATTAAAGTCATGGTTCACGTGCTACATATTTCTTCTGAGATTTTGGTTCATTTTGCAGAGTTTGTTGTATGAGATTATCACTGGGCTCCGTATGGTGGAGCCTGGTTCAGCTAGCTCATCTTCAGCACCTTGCATAACTGACGGTAATACAAAGAAGTTATCTTTTAGGATTTATGCTCTTTGTAGGCATGCATCTGTAAAATTTATTGTCCATACCATTTCTTACAGTACACCTTACAAATTAGGGGGTGTAGCCACCATAGCATTGTTTTATCAACATTGAAACATATATTTCTATGTATTTATATGTAGCTAATGCCTTGCAGGATCGAGCATGCCTCTACAAAATAAAGCACTTCAGCAGTCTGAGTCTTCCTCGCAGACAGAAAAAATGATGACTGTAAGATGCTGAGGTTTTGGATGAACTTTAAAAACTCTTTGCTTTCATTCTTGATATTGGGGCTAATGAAATTACTCTTTCAGGTCTCAGAAGGTACTGTAGAGCAAGATGATGTTATAATTGAGCTAACAAGAGAAGAGATGGAGTCATCTTTGGGACAGGTCAGTATTATGAAATGAATGTAATATTCTGAAGTTCCTGCTTTTAAAGTCCTCGTCTGAAAATGAAACTAATCTTCAGTCCCATTGAGCTAACCCTTGGGTCTTAAATAGACTTTATATATATATATATATATATATATATATATATATATATATACTCGAAAGATAAAAACGGCATTTTTTTATTCCAAAGTAGAATGAAAAACACATTCTTGAAGTGCATATAGCATGGTACATAAAACTCTATGTAAACTATTCACAGTATTTCAGAAAACTGCTCCATCATGAGGCAAAACTGTCAACATTAGTTTCCCTTTACATAGTCTTCTTACCTCAGTCTGTAGCTGTCCAAAAATAGATTTCAACATAATTCCAGAATGTCCACAAGTTTTGAAGTTATACAGTCGTCCAGTTGTCATCATATAAAACTTCAAAATAAACAGTAAAAAAACCTATGATCTATACAAGGAAGATTGCAACAAAGTACTCAAACTTTATATAGCCGAAGTGTGCTCTGAATGGGCCCCATCCTTAAACTCTTTCAGGTGAAGTAACCCATGATCCAGCAGTAAACCTTCCATAGATAGTGAATCTGCCATAGTATTCATCTCCCTGTAAACATGAATAAAGGTTTTTTTTTATGAACTGGTGTATGTTTGCCTTGATTTGGTCTGCTAAAGTGTGCAAAGTGATACTAAGAATAGATTGTTTGTTTTTCATCCATTTATTGACCATTAATGAATCTCCATAGAGCTGTAATTGTAAGATACTTATATATATATATATTTCCTTAGAAAATCTTCTTGGGGAAACCCTCCAAGCACTTCCTCACATTCCATCAATGGTGCCTGGGGTAAATGCCATCGGAGTACATGTATTCCTAACCCTGAGGGACTCTACCGGACTTGAACACATGACCTCTTAGCGATCTTTGTCTTGAAACCGCTCGGGCACTTCCCCTCATTTCAAGGACGGTACCCAAGGTAAACCCTATATTCTTCAGGGCACAAGGCCAGGTCAACAACTCGCGAATAGATCATAAATAGCTCATCAACAATCAGTTCACTAAGAGCAAAATGTCACAAAGTGGGATTTGAACCCAGGTGGGGAGGGGAACAATTTTCCTCACAACCACTCAAGTTACACCCAATTGACATATATATATAGATGGATGAGGTTTTTAATAGATATAGGAAGACGTTATATAATTGAATTGTATAATCGAATAAAGATATGTTGAATGTTAAGTTCATATATGAAGATATTTTAAAATTTCAAAGCACATCTATGCCCTAGACTTGTGTTGTTGCATGTGGGCCCTTCTTTGGCCCTGTTTCTACCTGCGTCATCCCTCGTTCAACTCTCTGAAATATTATATGGACTAAATGTGTCAAAGATGTCTGCAGCCTGCCTCTCAAATGCACTCCAAAAATCAGATTCTGAAGTTGTCACCAAATGAGAAGTGATGCTGAATGTGATTGCATGACATATAACTGGCCGGGCTGATGTAGAGTAAGTCACCTCACCAACTGCTGATCAATCATCAATGCTTCAGCTGGATGAGAGTTAATGTTGGCTGAAAATTTCAGTGTACCTACCATATATGTAGATGTTGATTTCCACTCCAAAAAGCTGTTCATTCTACACCTAGGTAGAAAAGTATATCAAATTTCAAGAACCAAGTCTTTGGTGCCTTCCATAATTTGTAAAGAGTCTCACCCACACTTGCAACTACAAATTGCACCTTTGTGGCTGATTCACATCTTCTTCAAATTGTAGCTCCTATGGCCTCTTTACATCTGTCCACCATCCATATTGATTTTCCATGGCTTGGATTACTCTCGTTACATTCAATTTTTCTATGGAAGCCCCTAGCCTCACTATAGGAACCATGAGTTTTTTCTATCAACATGGGACTTGTTATAGTGCAAGTTGTAGGTTGGGCAAAGCCTGACCCAACCACAAAGCAAGTGCTACAACATGGGAATCATAC
>ML806081.1:33621-53156 GCA_009831015.1 Picea engelmannii
CGCCAAAGATGTTGCCGTCCTAATACACACTTGCTAACGTGAGCTAAGTCCTGCTCACTTAGTGTGTCCTTGGAGGCACAATGCCTAGGTTCTCAGTCCACACTGTCACCTTGACTGGAACCTCTTCCCCCTTGGCTTCCCTAGGAGTAAGCTTAGAAGGAAGAGATTCCAGTCAAGGTGACAGTGTGGACTGAGAACCTAGGCATTGTGCCTCCAAGGACACACTAAGTGAGCAGGACTTAGCTCACGTTAGCAAGTGTGTATTAGGACGGCAACATGCACCATCCAATTCGTCCTCGAACCCGAGGCTAGTTGATGCCATCTCTGATCTACACACACACTGTTACTCTTCGAGCTTTTATTCAGAATAGCTCTGATACCATGTGAATTTTCCAAACCCTAGGTGACTGTTGTCCTATGATTCTTTATTAAATAAATCACATCTTCAATTTACTCAATAACGGAAATTTAAATCTGAGCATGCACCAATCACACAAATGGTTGGAAAATACATTGGAAGCATAAAACACGAAACACAAAATCTGTCCTTCAAACCAGCTTATCATTAATGACTCAAAACTTACAAGGACACCTCAAAAATGAGGTTTTCTGCCTGTTGAATGAGAAACCTGCGAAACTGGTCTAAGAAACCTGTGATATGACTCTGTCCGTACGACTGTATGGAATTCACTGCGCGGATAGATCTACAACCTGCAATCACTGTTGTGTTCATATTTGGGTACCAAGGAAAGTGGTCCCCTTGTGTCTTTGAGTCTCTAAACACAAAGGGGAAGAATATTACCCTCGTGCTATTACTTTATGTACTGATTTTACTTTGAATTTATTCACTTAAGTCATAAAGTGAAATTAGTCACTTAAGTCATAAAGTGACATTAATTTCACTTAATTGTGAATTAATGAACATAAAGTGAAACTATGGAAACCTAAGTGAGTTTATGAGATCTAATCTCATAAAATCATCATGGAGAAAGGCTTAGATCTAATCTAAGCCCTCGGTTTCTAGGTTAGCCTTAAGGATTAGGCTAAAGGAGGCAAATGAGGGTAAAGTGAGATTCATTGTTCACTCTTGAGTTTAGAGTGAAGGAGAGGAAGAGAGGAAGAGGACTTGGGTGCATTTCTTAAGGAGAAGAAGGGCACATGAGGTCAAGGGTGCACCTGGTGAGAAGCTAAGGGCACAAGGCATGGAGAAGATTTCTAACACACTCTAGGAGTAGGGGTGCACTACAAGCAAGGAAGGGTGCACATTGGTGTGAAGCTAAGTGTTGGGCGCAAAGGGCTTGGAGGAGAAGAGATTTCTTGGTGAGCTTGCATACAAGTTAGAGAGGAGGCACACTAGTGACTAGTGTGCATTTAGTTTGTGAGAGGGGGCGCACCAAGGGTTGAAGAGGGTGCACCAAGAGGAGTTGGGGCACATTCAATCAAGCAAGGGCTTACACTTCAAGGCAAGTCAAAGCAAAGGCAAGCAATGACATAGCAAAGAGAGGAGGGCGCACCAAGGAAAAGGGTGCCTTTGTTCAAAGGCTAGCAGACACAAGTCTCGAGGAACTCCATTGCAAGCTTGAGAAGAAGCTTGGATTGTATTAGGTTACTTGTGTATTTACTTGTAGCATTTTCTTTCAGATCTCCATATATATATCTTACTGGATTTCCCCATGGGGGTTTTTCCAAGGTCATGTTGACCAAAAACATGTGTACATTTGTCATGGTTTTCTTAGTATTTTTCAGCTTGCAGTTGTTAAAGTTCCTAGAGGAGTATTGTATGTTTTAAGGTAAATGCACGTGTTAATATTGGACAGCAAAATCTAATAATTAAATCCATGCAAGAGCAGCCTTAAAAGAGCATGCAATCACAAGCTTAAGGCAGAATTTTCTGTGGGTAAAGATCAGACCTGTTGGCTGTTTTTGGACAGCAAGTATACAGTCCTAAACAGTGAGTAAAACCAGATTTGAAAGTGCCTAAAACTTAGTGCCCAATCAGGTCAAAGACAGACCTGTTGGGCAGCCTTAGGGTCCTTGAACTTCTTCATGCTGGGCTGCTCTTCTCACCACTGCATTGTTTTCTCCTTTCCTTGGCCTCTTTCTTCGCCTTCGGACAAGACTGTCTTCATGAAAAATGAATGTGTCTTTACTCTCTACCTTGACTTGCCTTTATACTTTAGTTGAAACCCTAATCTCTCGATGAGATCAACGGTTGAGATTAGTCTAAATCACTAATGCATTAAAAATGCACTTTATTAGACTCAACAACTAATTAAAAGACTTTCACTCTATAAATAAAGTGAATTACAAAATAGATTTGACTTGGACGACTTCATGCACGTTTGACACAAAACCTATGCGGAAGTTCTTGACCGAGCTATAAACATCAACATATCTATCATTGTAACAATCTTAAAACACCCATTCAACAAAAACAAAATAACTTAATAGAGGTGTAGAATTAGCAACCAACATTCTAAGTTGAAAAATTATATTACTGCAGATTTGCATAATACCATACATGTTGGAAATGATAAGAGAAATCAAGAAAATAAGATAGGAACAAGAAGACAGTTCTCCATCTGCTGCATCCAACTATAGGCATGATTAGGTTTCAATCAGTTGTTGTTCGTCAACCATGGCATATCAACATGCTACTGCAATGTTTGCAGAGGTTTTATAGCTGCCTTTTGTTTTCCATCTCTTCCTAGGAATGTCACTGTGATTTGTACATAATACAGTCCTTCATTAGTTAACCAAATTGTTGAATTTAAAGCAGCTGCAAGAGCCATTCTCTGGGAGGATGGCTAAGACCCTAGCCAAGTTCTAGGTCCCCCAGTACACTACTGGGGTTCTTGGTCTGGGACCAAGCAGTTAAAGTCCCTAGATATGTCTAGGGCCCCTGGACATGGTCCAGGGTACCCATGCCTGGGGCATGGGTTGATCCTTGGTCTTGTACCTTGGTGGATAAGACTCCAGAGATATTCAGGGGCCACCTGATCCTTGATCTGGTGTTTGTTGGTATATGTCCCTCTTTGAAGGCAGGCATGACCACATGAGGGATGTATCCCATATGCAATGATGATAAAATTAGAAAGGGTCACTTTGAGAATGAATGGACAAGTATTGCCACCCAGTCACACTTGCCAAACCCTCTTCACCCTTGTTTGTATTTATTTGGGGTTTTGTATTTTTGCTTTAGGGGTCAATATGAAAGTATTAATTAAATGTTTAATTTATAACATGTTTAATTAATATTTATAGTAATTGAATATGTTAATTTTAATATCATTTTAATTATTATCTTACCTAAACCCCTAGCCTAAAGTATAAAAAGAAACCTACCCTTTCTCATTTGATATATTCTTGTGTTATTACTCTCTAAGGGTGAGCGGACTTTCTCCCTGTTGGCTGCGGCCTCTCTTGCAACTGTGACTGGTTGCCTAGTGATATTTTTTGGCCCTCCCTTCTAGCCAAGTTTCAGCCTCAGATTTATTGCTGCCTATCTCTGATTTGAGGGATGATGCAAGCACTGTTCTTATGGTGGAGTAACTTGTGCATTTGATGTCTGAAGCTGTCATCAAGGGTAAGTCTGATTATGCCGCGGCCTCTCCTAGACAGATCAAGCCTCCCTTCAATGGGTCGTGGCCTCTACTAGACAGATCAGGCCTCCCTTCATTGGGCCGTGGCCAATACTATACAGATCCGGCCTCCCTTCATTGGGCCATGGCCTCGCCTCTACAGATCTGGCCTCCTTCATTGGGCCGTGACCTCTCCTATGCAGATCTGGCCTCCCTTCATTGGGCCGTGACCTCTCAGCACAAATAACCCCTGCCGTGGTCTCTCAAACTCTGATCTGTCCCCTTTTCTTTGAGTTACAGCCATTCTGTATATGAGGGTTTGGGCCATTGGAATTTCTGTGTGTGTAAGAGTTCTATTACAAAAATTTCTGTGTGGTGGGTTTAAGTGATTTCTCCTCCTGGTGGCAAGAAAGTTTATTCATCTCTTGGCAAGAGATCTAACCTATATGGTAGATCAATGACCCTGGATTTTTTCTGAGCATAAGCACTAATGGCATCTCATCTCTAATGTGTGACTGTATCTCCTTGATGGTAAGTCTTCAAGGTAAGTGACTTGCTATTTTGTTCATTGGTCAAATTCTTTATTTAACTTGAAGTTTAATATGTTTGAGATCTGTTCCAATCTCGTCTAGATCTGATGTATATCAGATCCATAGAGTAAATCTTGTTCTACTTAGATCAATCTATTATTTTCAGATCAGAGTATCAGTTTGTGTTTGGACATGTATAAGATCTATATCAGCATCTAGTTTAGATCTAGATACTGATCTACTTTTTCTTCAGTTTAGATCAGAAAGAATGTTGGATATACACTCTCAGAAMTTTATTGTTTCTCTGTTAATTGTCAAGCAGTGTTGTTTTGTTTACTGTTCTGAAAATGAGACTTGGTTGTTATTCTAACTGAAAATTTAAAAGGACTTTACTGTTCTGCATTACTTCTCTATCTCTAACACAAATTTTACAACTGAATGAGATTTAAGGTATCACTGCCACCTCTAAACTTAAATCATCGTTCATAAAAAAATGTGATTTAAGAGAACAATATAAATGCGGAGTGAAAAGGAGTGAGAGAGCAAGACATATAAAGTTATAAACAACATAGTCAAATGCCTCTAAAGAAGTCATAGATTTGTGATGAAATGCTAGATGCTCATCTTACAGTGAGAAATCAACGCTACCATTTTCCATTGAGGAAAACTGATGCTTGTTCAAGGGAAAAGTAACGATGTTTAAAGAAGACAATAATACCTTAACTACCTTAATATTGGAACAATCTAAAAGGGGAATATTCTCTTTTGAATAAAGAAGCCTTTAAGGTGGTAATAAAAACAAAACTTATTTATCATTTGGGAAAAGTTAAGAGTGAAAATATAAAAAATAAAAGTGGAAATATTGTGGAAAAGGATTTTTTTTTTTTTCATTTGTAGAGATTGAAAGTGTCGCATTTGGGAAATTCAAGGTTTTAAATATAAATGGGAATTTCAAATTGGAATATTCTTTAAAAATGTGGGGCCAAAACAATAATATCAACATTAACCATGGAGCATTCTCTACCTTGCTTTTCAATTAAGGAAGTCATCATTCCATTTGAAAATTGGTTTAAGCTCATGGAATACAATGTTTGTATTCTACCATTATCTTGAGGATGAAGCAGTGAAATGTTGGAGAAGCAATAAATTCTCCATGTTTTCTAATCTCGATAAAATTTTCTTCAGGACATGGTCAAGTAAAGTTGAACAAACATCAAGAAAACTGTATTACCTTGCTTGAAATTTTTTCTCAACAAAAGTTGAAAATGGAAAATCTTGAACATGACAAGGAGGATCCAGAATTCAAAGCACATTCATTAAAAGGTAAAATGAAAAACAATTCAATGAGAGAAATGGATTTCGAAAGGAGTTGCGAAAAATGGATTTTGAAAGGAGCTGCGAGAATTTAAAAAGAAAAACCAATCTTTAAACAAAGGAATTTAATGAGTTCAATGACAACTAGAAAATCAAGTCGACAAAGTGAGTAAAGAAGAGAATCCATAGACTAATGTGGAAAATGTCAGAAAGAGAGAAATTTATCGTCTAAGAAGCCTAAATCATACCTTCCTCACTCAACAAACAAAAACAAAGCAACAAGTCACTTTTGAAACTTGAAAAGCAACTTTTCAATAAAGATCAAACATCGCTGCTCATGAAATATTATTGACTACTAAATCAATTTAAGGATCTCATGGGGATATCAATACACAAATTAAGGTTAATAAGGAATGTCTTAAAATTGGGATCAACAAAAAGCATCCTACAAGTGAACCTTATCGTCATCTTTTTGAAAATCGAAAAGCAATATGACAATAAAGATAGAATTATTGCTTCTTTTGAAATAGTATTGATTAATAAATCAATTAAAAGATCTGATGGAGATATCAATACACAACTTAAGGTTCAGAAGGAATGTCCTAAAATTGAGATCGAGAAAAAACATCCCACAATTGAATCTTAATATCATCTCAATCATGAGAGTCGTCCCTCTAGCATGCTACTTACCAACATAAACACTACTTTGAACAAAGATGACACTCTGTTTACATTCCAAGCAATCAAAATTCTAATACTTCTTTCCAAAGACATACTTTGAGTCATAATAAGAGAAGTTGAATTGATGCCTCTAGAAAGTGACAACATTCTTCCAGGCTTCAACAATCTTTTAGTCTTGTTTCCTCTTATCCTTTGAGGATGAAGCCTTCCTAGAGGAGAATGTATATGATATACGTAAAAATATATTTAAACTAATATAGTAAAATATATTAATTATTAAATATTATAACCCTATGAACAGTTACATCCCTTTTGTATACTTGCATATATATGGACAATATCTTTATCAATTATTCAATTATTATCCAATATGGTTTCTTTACTTTAACACTATATTCACAAGTAACAATCATAAGGATGTGTACAATGATATACCATTTTCATGCATAATTTCTTGCTTGACAAGTTCTTTTATGTTGATAGATTTGAAAGCAACATGAGCCTTATGTTTATATGTTGCAAGAGCACACATCATTATACTGTAGTTTATGTTGAATTTAAAGCAGTTGCAAGAGCCATTCTCCGGGAGGATGGAAAAGACCCTAGCTAAGATCTAGGGCCCCCAATGCACTTCTGGGATTCTTGGTCTGGGACCAAACAGTCAGAGCCATGGAAAAAGACCCTTGTGAAGGCACCCAGTAGATGACTGGGGTCCTTGGTCTGGGACCAAGCAGTAAAGACCCTTGAGAGGCCCCCTAGTATATGACTGGGGTTTTTGGTCTAGGACCAAGCAGTTTAAGTCCCTAGATATGTCTAGGGCCCCTGGACTTGATCCAAGATGCCCATGTCTAAGGCATGGGTTGATCCTTGGTTTTGTACCTTGGTGGATAAGACCCCAGATATGTTCTGGGGCAACCTGGTCCTTGATCAGGTAGTTGTTGGTGTGTGAACCTCTTTGAAGGTGGGCATGACCACATGAAGGATGTATCCCATATGCAGTGATGATAAAGTTAAAATGGTCACCTTGAGAATTATATGGACAAGCATTGCCACCAAGTAACCCCACCTAAACCCCCTCATCCTTGGTTTTTGAGCTTGAGTTTATTTGGGATTTTGTATTTTTGCTTTAGGGGTTAAGTGAAAACTATTAATTAAATAATATAATATATTTAATTAATATTTATATTAATTAATTATGTTATTTTTATTATTATCTTTCATTAGCCTAACCCTAGTCTAAAGTATAAATAAGACCCTTCCCTTCTACCTTTTACACACACTCTTTTAAAGTGAGGCGGATCTCTCCTTGCTTGCTGCGGCCCCCTTTTGCAACAGTTGCTGAGGTCTTCTTGTGACAGTTCGACCCTCCTATTTTGGCCATTTTTCAGCCTCCTGGTTATTGATGCCTGCTCTCTATTTGGGGATGATTCAAGGGTTCCTTAAGCTGTCATTGAAGGGCTGCTTTATGCTGTGTGTACCTGTGTATTGAGGATTGAAGCTGCCACCCTCTTCCACAGCAAGCCTGGTGCCCTAGACCTCTTCCAAGAGACTGTCGTCCCTCTTCTCTTGTTCAGATCTGGCCCCTTTATTGAGCCGTGGCCCCTCTAGCTGATCATTTAAGACAGCCATACCATTTGCTATCTTATCCTGCATAAGGGTTTGATTCCTGGAAACTTTCTGTGTGCATGAGGGTTTGATCCCAGAAATTCCTGTGTGATGTTTAAGTGTGTTTTTCTCCTTGGTGGCAAATCAGTCTGATCACTGTCTTGGCAAGAGATCTAACCCTTGAGGTAGATCTATGATCCTTGACTTTTTCTGAGCATATTTTTTGTGGCACTTCATCCCTTGTGTGAGGCATGAACTCCTTCAGTGATCACAGGTAAGACTTCAAAGGTAAGTTACTTTACGGTTCAGATCCAATTGTTTAGATCTGTGTGTTCTTTGATTCTGAAATTTATCTTTGTTTAGATCTAACACAGAAATCCTTTTGCTTAGATCTGTCCTGGTTGATCTTTCTGGAATAAGTGATTGACTAGATCCATTTTAGAAATCTAATATTTAGATCTATCTATCCTGCTTACTAATAAAGAGTTTATGTCTGGATCTAATCTTTGTCTATGAATAGAATTAAAATTCTAAATCAGATCTGAGCATTGTGCACACTCAGAAATAGGTTTAAATGTTTAAGTCTACTTGCTGTTTACATTCTGATTTTATTTTCCTAATTCTGATCTGACTATCTAGCAGACCACAGTTCAGATTTCCTATTGCTTTACATTTCTGTTCTAAAGCTTGATTTAATTTAGATCTTTGCTGTTCTATATAACTGAAAATTGAAAAGACTGTAATTTAGATCTTTACTTCTCTAATTATAACAGTTTATAATTGCAGGACCCTACATCGTTATGATTTTATGTATATTTGCACGAGCATGTATTGCTGAACTCCACAAAAAATATTAATTCATAAAATGTCTAAATTTCGGAATTTTAAATAATATCAAACATTATTGTCATGGCTATTACTTAAGAAAATAAAATATGAGTAATGCTTGATTGGTCAGTTTAATATGAAATTTATGATTTTGTGTCAATATTTCAAAACAAAGTCATACTAGAAATGTTGGTGTAATTAAGGGATTGGACCTTTGTTAAGAATTGGCATACATTAAATATTGTATTGTGAAGTAACCAAGTATCATTTCATTTTCTTGACATAGGTAAGTACTAGTCTATTTGTGTGTGAATAAAAATATCATTTCTAATTTGCATTTTCGTCTCTCTGACCCCATACCTCCATTTGATTGCATTTATGGAGATACTGGGATTCTAAGATATGATTTTTTGTATTCCACACAACATGATCCTTACAAGAATGTAAGGCATTCAATTCAAGCCCCATGCTACACAAACAACCTTAAACATATAGATTTACATCCATCAAAGATAATATTGTTCCAATTATATTTGACATAGGTCCATATTTTGTGTTTGTGTGTAGAGAGATAAGATAAGATAAGATAAGATTGTGTATAAATGCCTGACAAATGACCATTAAAGTAGGTCAATGTGACTGTTCGGTACAATGATATGTATACAAAGAGGGAGTGCTAAAGCGACTCCTATATAAAAAGCAAGAAGTGGGAAGTAAAATAGAATAGAAGTCTATTCTAAAACCTAGAGAGTCGACTCAAAAAATGAAGAGGCGATCTAGGGGAGAGATGTACAAGGTGAGTAGATCTAGAATCTATGGTACCAGTGGTACAAGGCTACTTTGGTCCACTGGAATCATCTCTCCTAACATTTGAGGTTGAATGAAGAAAACTCATAATAGATGTCTGACTGGAAGAATAATCAGAAGAGGAGATGGAATGAGTGCTCTGTTGTTGTCTGGAAGGAAGGTCTTGTTGCTGTGGTCTGGAAGATCTCATCTGGCGACTAGTTTGATTGCTAATATGAGGTATAGTCTGTGGATTGGTCTGATTGCTAATATGAGGTCTGGTTTGGTGACTGGTCTGATTACTACTATGAGGTTTGGTCTAGCGACGTTGTTGGGGTCTCACAGAAGTAGAAATAATGCCCCTTATCCTCGTTGATTTGGGATCATCTCTATCCATTCACTACTTGGTGCCCCTAGTTAGAAGCACTATAAAAAAGGTATCTATTTGTTGTTAAATTTTAATGCTTAGCTCATGCACATGTGATTTATTTCAATTTAGCATGTACTTGAACCATAAACAATGCAACAACACCATACACAAGTGCTGCAATAACCAAGATCACAAGAAGAATAACCATGCACAAGAACACAAGAAATATCCTGGGAAAACCCTTCTCAATCAAGGGAAAAACCCAACAATCCTTTGCTATATTCTCAAGAGAAGATCCCCCCCACACCATAGAACTTAGCACACAAGAGGGTGCTTACAAAACCTAGAAACTAGCGCCCAAGAGAGGTGCGCACTTCAGTTGTACAAGTGCTTGCTGAAATTATGGGATGACAAGTGAGTGAGTGTGATCCACAATGGGGATCCACTCTTATTTATACAAGAATTGACACAACAAAAGGTGTGTCTATTGACACAATAGGGTCGACCTCATTAACTCAATAATATAATTAATCATTACACTATTAATTATCTTTCACTTGGTGGGGCCGACTTGTACCCTTCACAACATAATTAGGGTTACAAGTAAATCTTACTCTTAGACAATATAGCAAGGATCTCTCTCATCCTCTAGTGCTCAACCACTAGGGACATGTCCACCTGTGCTCAGCCACAAGGACGTCACACTCAATAGATTAACTCAACAGAGTCCACAGGAGTACCATCTGGAGCACCATCTCAAGCTGACTCAACTAAGTCCATAGGAGTATAAGGCAGGAGACCATCTCAAGCCGACTCTACTCAGTCCAGAGGAGTACAAGGCAGGAGACCATCTCAAGTCATCTCAACTCAGTCCATAGGAGTAGACAAGAGACCACATGTCATCACAACTCAGTCCAGAGTCTGACGCACACCTATCACATGGGCACACCCAACACTTGGGCTCTCTCTCACAGGTGTCTCAACTCTGTCCAAAGGAGAACGATCTGGAGGATGTCTCATGAAGCTGCAATCAACAACATTTGTTGGGTGGAAGTTGGTCTAGGATGTGGTAGCGGATGGAGGATAGAAGAGCAGAGACGAAGGGCCTCCTACATGTATAAGGCCAGGCATCTTTGGTCAGGGTACCTAAAGAAGCTGCCAAGATTTTGTAGCTCTTTGAAAAGACAGTAGAACCATCTTCAGATCTCCTAGTAAACCAGACAACAGAAGATAAAGTGCTCCTCAATCTCAATCTCTCAGAGATGGCACAACTAGCAGATCTTGTATGATTGATCACTATAATCGTTGGTCTCAATCCGTAGTCTATGAGAGCCAATTCTGAACTGGCCCAAGGAGATTCAGAGAGCTTGCATCTAATGGCGAAGTGTGTAATGGGGTCAAACACTGAGTCCATACCTCATAACCATGAAGTGCTCAACATAGAAGGCCATCCTTAGACATAGTCCACCTCGAGGGTTTATCCAAGTGACATGTACAAACCGCCTGTAGATATCCTATCAGATGATTGTATTCATATCCTGTCTGGTTGGTAAGAGGTGGTCAGGTGCACAGAGGGAATATCTAAACAGAGGGAGTTGGTGCATCGTAATACCAACAAAAGTTAGGAGATCTAAGACCTCGTCGTATTAGCATCGAGACCAAGCAAGTGAGCTAGCTGATGCAGTAGACTCTGATGAGCAGTAGGCTAAGTATGGATATTGGTCTCATCCCTTCGCTATATCAACGAAGCTTTGAATGTGGTGCAGGAGTGAGATGAGACCAAACACTGTCTAGCCAAAAGGGGCGAGCACCAAACTTCGCGAGGATGATGGGTTGAGGAACCGTGTGCTTGCATTTGATGATGTAGCGAAGGAGGATGATCTGTACTCACTTTGCTAAAGACCAATGAGACTCTAGTAAACCAGGTTTCCAAATCTCGGAACTATATAGAACTGTGGGTCAAATAAGAGTGTCCATGTATCTTGGATGATATGTCTTGAAAATGGTTCCAGAAACATTGCTTCTCAAGAAGGGCCAAGGACCCATACCCCTTGTTGACTCAAGGATGAAGTGCATGCCACAAACTAAAGCAAGGTCCTATGAATAGTACCCCTAGATAAATAAATGTGTTGGTGATCTCAATCTCCTCTCCTTTGAAAAAGAAATGGTGATCAAAGAGGATCTTCTTCAACGTGTTGAAGAAGATGACCTTGGTTTTACCCAGGTTGATCATCAATTGACAAAGGTCACAACATAGGGCTAGGGCATCCAACTGTCTCTACAACTCGTCGGGAGATGAGGCTAGAAGGATCACATCATCTACAAACATCAGGATAGAAATAAGGATAAAATCAGGATAGAGGGGAGAAGAGCTTGACGAGACGACATAATCTACTACACTTGCACCTCCCCCGTGAGGTCTACAAGTGGAGAAGCAAGACTCTGGGAAGTAGGGAAGGTCATTTAGGATCAATAACTCATGGGATTCATTGAGTTGCAAGAGGTGCCTGCTATAATCTGTAAGAGGCCTGTTACCGACCAAACTAGCAGCTCGTCAAGGTCCTCAGGTTGCTAGGGAGGTACCACAAGGGTAGGTGTCCAAATGTCACCACAACACCTGCCCTTTCCATGTTTGAGCCAAGCTCCTACACAAATGGACTATGGGAGGATTCCCTAGACAACACTTCACCATGAAGGTCAGTAGACCAGTGCCTATGATAAACACTAGATAAAGGTATGAGCTTATTATTTAAATAACCCTTGCTGGTTTATGACAATGAACTGAAAAATAAACTTAGACCAACAAGCTAAACTCACCCAAATATCAAGAAATATGACACTAAACAAATAGAAAAGGATGAGGTAGATATCCTGACCACTTCACTGGAAGATTTGCTTGATGTACCTGATAATAGGTGGCTGGAAATGGAGTGTTTCCTTGCTGTTTAAAGATATCAAATCTGCAAAATGACAACAAAACGCAGAAACCAACAAAGAGAATGGCCTTTCTAGGCATCCCACAAGTGTATTAACACTTAAGATCAACAGATCTGTGGGTGGGAAGGTCAGGGCAGCAATATATGAATGATTACCAATGCACTAGAGCCTTGGATCTACAATAAAATGTGATTTCCAGCAAGCTGGAGATGACTGCAGATTTGGGGTTCAAATCCCTCAGGGTCAAAACCCAGAAATAAATTCCAGCCAACAAGGGGACTTGTTGGGGCTGAAATTTAGCTGATCTAACCCGAAAATAAATGATACAACCTTTGCAAACAATTATGGAAATGAAGAAAGGGTTAGATGTAGAGAGAGATTCATTCCAAAGGAAAATGAAGTCCTAAACTATTGTATTGGTTATCCATCTCAAACCCATTCAATGTTGTAGTACAATGATTGGGTGAGCGAACCATTGTATCCTTATAGGACTTCACCTACAACTTAGGGCTCAAATATCTTGGTGATTTGTCCACACAAGCAAGGTAGGAAACCTCCCACTGCTTGTTAGACTTAATTTGCCATCCTAGATCAATCTCCATGTTGTTGGACCTAGGGTTGAACCGAACTACCCTTGATCAGAAGGTCTCTGTTTTAGTGCTCTTGAGGTTGTGTTAGCATGAAGGAAGAATTGTTAACCCTAGGCTAGACCACTAGGCCACTAGAGACTCACACTAAAACCATATCTAAACCACTTGTTGAAGAGCCACATGCTCTTATACTTGAACCACTAGAAACAAAACCACTTGCTCTCGTACCTATATCACTAGAGGGAGAACTATCTACCCTCACACCAGTAGCCACATAGGGGCCACCACCCTTGACTCCATGACCCAAAGCCATAGAGGTGCCAACTGTCCCTTTGCACTAAGAAGTAGGTGCCATATCACCACCCGCACTCGCAAGTTCAATTGGCTTGGGGATACAAAGAGGGCAATCTCTAATCAAGTACCAAAATAGGCAAAGAGGGATACAGGAAAAATAGGCATTCAAAGGATATAGGTACCAAAACTTTTGTTGTTTAACTCCAACACTGGAGCAAATTGAAATGAAAGGGGGAAGCCTCCACTTCAAATCCGCCTCCACACACATGCTTAGTTTCGCCTTGAACGAATTTTGTTAGCCATCAGGGATAAGAACTGTGCCAAATATGTGGGCAAACAGGTCAACAAGGGCACATATTTTAGTAGGAAGGGTTGGGAATTCCAACCAAAGTGAATAATGAGCCTTCCCACGATCCTCTAGGTTGAAATCCACCCTCCAAGCTTGAGCATTGGCAAGGGATCCAACAATATTTCAGGTTCCAAATTGTAACACATGGCAAGTTGCAACTTCTGAGTTAAATAGTAGGCAAACATGCTTCGATCCCAATCCCTAATAAGAGTTCAAGGAGATCCCCTTGGTCATCAAATCCTCACCCACAATTGCCAATGCAGAATCACCAAACAAAGAGACAAGCCTCAACCCATTCAAAGGAGTAGTGCCCTCAATATGCAAAGGCTTAACAACCGACATTGGGTTTATCACATGCTTCGTGTTCGGGTCAATCCTACCACAAGCTCTTCCTCTATAGTGACCACATTCCCGACATTCTCCATCAATGGAAGGGGCAACCACTCTATTGATTTATGCTAATTGAACCCTCCTAAACTAATTATCAATCTAGTAGAATGTCTTTCCAATGCTTCCCAAAACATCAACACTCCCTCTCAACGAGGGAGACATTCTACATTATGCCAAGATTACCTCTGAAGATTACCTGTGGGTAGCTCTCAAATAGCTTCAACATGTTACCATGACATGCATTACCTCGCAATGCATATGTACTTCATCATGTGCACCCTTGTGACTTCACATCCAACGCATCCAATGCCTGTGGGTAATTCTCAAATAATTACAACATGTCCCTRGGACATTCACTACCTTGCAATGCATCTGTACCTCATCACATGCACCCTTGTGACTTCACGGCATGCATCCAGGGCCRGTGGGTAGCTCTCCAATAGCTACAACATGTCATCATGAGACTATCCAATTTCCAGCATAAAACTTGGATATCTTATGATGACATCCAGTACCCTGCAATAACATATGTACCTCGTCTCTTCAACATGCATCTAGGGTCGGTGGGTAGCTATCCAATGGCTACAACATGTCATCATGACATCCACTACCCTACGATAACATCTGAAGCCATAACTCCCTTTGAAAAAGGACTACGCCGAGCTTGTCCCTGAAGTACTCGAACTTCGTCCTTGACAACGACTTTGTCAACACATCTGCAACCTTCTCATCGGTAACCACATATTGGAGCCTCACTGCTCCCTTCTACACCAAGTATCTAGCAACCAAGTGTCACTTCCATGAGACACAGACTCCAACTCTGATACCACACGAGCTCACATCCATTGATTGTTGAACATGCAAAACTATACATCCTCGGATATCCATAGTGAAACATGACTTCACCCCATGCAACCAAGGTCTGTGGGTAGCTCTCAATAGCTACAACATGTCCCTAGGACATCCACTCCCTGTGATGCATCAATACCTAATCATGTACACTCCTATCTCAATGCCAGCGCTTGGTCTTCATGAAGAAGATCCATGAGTGTCACATAGTATAAGAATCTCGGTAAACTGTCATGTGCCTAGAAGCACCGCAATCTACTAACCAGGTATCCATGGTAACTTGCCTAGAACAAGAACAATAACATTTCCATGGAACAATTATTTCCATGGTAACTTGCAAACAAGGTATTCCTTGTACTTCTTGACATGGAGGCAACAACTTTCTTCACCTTCTAAACAAACCCCAACACATGTCGCATACTCCAAGTGGGAGTGAAGAAGTGAAGATCCAGGGATGTCGAAGAGAATATCTTCTTCCCAATGGCTAAAGAGTGGACAAAAACTTACTGGAGCTTGTCCTCTTTGTTTCGATGTCCTTCTCAAATTCCCCATCAGAGCCTCTTTCCATGAAACTTCCTCGTGTTGCACGGATCCCCTCCAAGGTCCACAACCCCATCGGACCTTCTTTCCATGAAGCTTCCTTCTACGTGGACTCCTCATTTGCTGTAGTTATCCCATCAACCTCATAAATCCGGATCTGCAATGAGTAAATGAACGTAGCATCTTGCAAAATCATTAGTTATTCCACTTCCATTTGAGCATGTTATAACTTATAACCAGAACCGTACCAGCAGAGTGCAATGGTCCCATCCATTTTAAGAGTGGAAGTTGTGTGTCTATTTCGATTTACACTCCAAAGCTCCATCCGAGCCTCTTTCGATGAAGATTCCTCCCCCTCCTCTTGCACGGATCCGTGGACTCTCTATTAGTTGGGTTTCAAGTAGTTTTCCACAAAAACTTGGTAACGAACATGATCTCTTCAACCAGGATCCCGGCTTTAGAATATTTGTGTATTATTGCTGCCTGGATACAAGAGACAGAAAGTACGTACGGTACCATTTCGTCCTTTTGGTGGGCATTTATGTGAGGCGAAGCAGCAGCAGCATCATCATAATAATAATCTTCTTCTTCTTTAACACTGAACTCGCCCGCCACCACTTCCAGCCATCAACCATCATAATAACAATAATCAGCATCGCAATGATGACCGTCTTCATTGTTGTCTTCAGATTCTGAAGAGGAATCATTTACATTTCTATGTACCCTTCGTAGTCTACTTTCCACTAAAGCCCGGGTCATTTCAAACTCTTCTTCATATGGCGTTGTAACTGAAAACTTAATTGCCACTTCACTCATTTTTCCATTAGGCGTTGTGATCGAAAACTTAATTGGCAGTTCTTTCCAACCGTAGGAACGTTCTCCAAGTTACAGGACAAACACCACTATGTACTGCCCGCAGTCCATTCTACCCCGGACCTCCAACCAGCTAACCGCTTTTAACTCCGCAAGCTCACTGAATCTAAACCCACAATACATAACAAGAATAATATCTCATCCAATTTGGTTGAAATTTTGTCAACATTGCGCTGACAGAGGAACCCCACGTTAAAATTATTTTGCCCAACAGCCGAACTGACTGTTGATTTTTCAATGTCTATCTCTCTTATTTTTACCAGGCCCTCTTATTTTTCCCAGTCCCTCCTGTGAGGGAGTTAGGCTCTGTCCCGCTCTCATACCATGTTGATTTTTGCTAAGAGAGGATGTTGTATATGAATGAATATCTTTTTAAAATGATGAGTGCTCTATATATAAACAAGGCTGCCCTTTGCAAAACCATTAGTTAAACTAGCATAAATTACCTGGAGCACAGAAGAACTAACAATGCATCGGGGTCTTGGTTGAATCAAAATGGAAACGGATTATGAGGCAGTTGAGCTTCAAAAACTGAAAGTGAATTTGTTCGGTGCACATTATTTCACCACTAAAGTGGCAAATATTTTGCAATTTTAAATTGATTTTTTGATATTATTATATAAATATAATAATATTGATTTTTTGATATTATTATATAAATATAATAATATTGAAAATTAAAATTTTTAGGAATCCCAGATAAGATCATGTTATGGTTGGAATATATTACATGGTTCTTTTAATTATCAAATTAATCAAAATAGATACATTGAAAGACCCGTATGTACTACCTTGGGAATTATATGTTTAGGTGGTTTAACAAATGTATATGCATTTAAGACATGCCGTCCATTTTGCAATAACGGGTTCAATTTCAGAACCAATAATATCGTTGTAAAATATAATTAAATAATTTTTAAAAATAAACAAAATTTATTTATAATGTTTTGCTTTAGTAAAATATTTTAAATTTAAAGTCAACTGTCGATTAATATGCTGGTCAAAGCGTATCAATCGCCTAGGCGGCAGGTATAATAACACAACATATGCTGATCAAAGCGTATCGATCGCTATATACACTGCCTGGGCGGCAGGTATAATAACATATGGTGACCATGGTGACCATCATGAATAGATGCATACCTTGAGTAATAAATATATTTTTACTTTATATTATATTATATATATAATATAAATATATTTTATATTTATACATTTACTATATATATTTATCTTATTATATTAATAATATTATAATTAATAAAATTGCTTAATAATTAATAATCTTATTATTAATTATCAATTTAGTCTTTTCGATGATGCTGCCCAAACATCAACACACTTCACTACCATGACCAACTCAGCATCAACACACTTCAGTACCATGACCAACTTGACATGCCCATTGCTCTTAGTGTGTGAGGAAATAGTGTTTCTTCCAAATTTGGCAAGGTGTGAAGAAATAGTGTTTCTTAAAGCAAGCCCCAAAGAGCTGTTGTGAATCATTAGTGCCACAATCTTTTGGCACGTGCATTTCCAGCCATTATCTATATCGGACTAGATAGCGTGTACTTCTAGGTGTCTTTCTTCTTTCATAATGCTCCATAAATAAGCAGGCTTTGGCTGTCAAATTGTTTTGGGGTCTAGCTGTAAAGTACTGATTTAAGGATTGTAAGACTGTAATGGGGTTAGCTTTAATACATTTACATACTTTTGTATGGTTTTTCAGGGTAAAGGAAATGTGCAGAATGATGAGTGCTTCTCACATTCAAGCTCAAATCATGAAAGCTGGGGAAGATGTTCTTCTTTGGGGGTCAGTGATGAAGAATCGTCCTTGGAAAACTTTGCTCGTTGTTCTTTGAATGTGAATGATGTACAACAGGTACTGCTTTCTAGTGTTCTAACTGCAGAGAACAATTTGATTCACACGTGAATGTTCGCATGCTATAAGGATACCCGTTATTTCACAAAGCGCGTTTGAAATTCTTATTTTTCTAAATGGTGAATTGGCTGTTGTTTGAAGAAGGTTTCTTTTCAGCAGTTCTCTTCTGTCCTATTTTCTGTGTGTTTCAGTTTGAAATGATTTTGCAGGCCGTTGTATCATCACATCACAAGACAGAAGTTGCCAAGGACGTGGAGAAAATTGATAGAGTCAGAGGGTTGACTGCCTCGAAGAAAGGTCCAAGAATGGAAGCTTTGAGTCAGAGGGTAAGATTGAGCATCCTAAAAAGGATACGTCATACAAGGACCGGTTCTACATGATTGTTTGTATTATTAGGAAGGATGTCGCTCAGCCCTTTTAAATATATTCTCGAAGGGTTCTATTGTTAATGAAGCGGGAATGAAACTTCATGGTTTCTTCTTGCTTTCTTCTTTATTAATATACTTTAATCTCTTTCAGATGTATATCATAATTTTCCATTGCCATGTGCATATTAATGAACAAACGCTAACTGAAATTAATCTGTATCATAAAATTGTTACTTGTGTACGACTTGCTTCATTAAAGACTTTTTCAGTATGTATTAGGTAGAGAAGATTGTATCCTTTCAAAGGCATTTGGAGGAAGAGACTTGCAATTCTGTATTGCTAGTTTTCAGGTTTCTAAGTGGTGAGTCATATTTTTCTTGCTGTAATTGCTATGTTGTGGAAAATCGATCGTTTTACTGTTGGTTGAAACTACACCATGTGATTTTCTTTATTTCTAGAGCTTCGAATTCAGTCATTTATAACTCTACTTCCAGCACGAAGGAGACAATCTTCCAGGCAATTAGAACCTTGTGATTACGGTACCTTAAACCTACTTGATTGAAAATCAAGTAATTTTATAGCATATTTTGAAGTATTTTATCTAACTGGGACATGTTTAGCATTAGACTTTCTTTCATAATTAGTTGGAAGCTATACTATATCACAGAATTATTGCAGAATAACAGATAACAAATTAAGTTATTAATTTGGTCCAAGTCTAAACTGAGATGCTATAAAGCAACTAAATGCTATACGGATTGAAAAATA
>ML806081.1:61392-86301 GCA_009831015.1 Picea engelmannii
GCATTGCTCAGTGTTGGATATTCTCTAGTGTTTTGGTTTATTGTCTTGGCATTGTATTGGCTATCTATATTAAGGAATTTTTCGCTGGGTTTTCTCCCCCGTGAGGGTTTCCCAGGATAAATGTTGTGTATCGTGTGATTGTGTTTCTCTCAGTGATCCTATCTACGCTATTGTTATCTAGTAAATTGAAAAGAAACTTAATATTTGTTCTAAAATTAACATGGTATCAGAGATAAACTGAAGAGAGCACCTTTCATTGGATAAGCAAAAACATCACTGTTGTCACACAAGAAAATTAGGGATTTTTATTGGAGAGGAATTTCAGCCTAAAATTCATCAAGGAAGTGCGCCCTAGCCTAGAAAACTCATTGGCATCTTGAGTGCACTTTTCCAATGGACATAACTCCTGTAAAGTGAAACCCTAGTTTTCACTGGTACCAGAAAACCAGAACCAGTACAAGAAGTACCAGTCCATATTTCCGTAGGTCAAATTTGAAAGGGTAAAATTTGGATTTTATGAAATCTGACTGCACCAACCTACTTTCCTTAGCCAAGCACACCTCCTAGTAAGTTCAGATTTAATTTCTGAGCACTCTCATTTTTTGGTCATTTTCCCAGCTCCATGTTAAGATGTCTACAAGCACCAAGCTTGTTGACAAGTTATAAGGTGTGGATAACTTATGTGCTTGGAAGTATAGGATTGCACTCATTCTTGAAGAGAATGATCTTTCAAGATTTATCAAGGAAAATGTACCAGAACCTACAGATGCTACAACTAAAGAAAAGCATTAGAAGGATATGGTTAGGGCCAAAAGAATCATTGCAGACTCTATTAAAGATCACTTGATCCCTCAAGTGGCCTCCAATAATACTCCAAAAGAAATGTTTGATTCCCTAACCAGGATGTATGAAGGAAAGAATATCAACCGGAAGATGAATCTAAGAAACCAACTGAAGAATACAAAGATGCAGAAAGGAGAAATCATACATGACTACTTCTCTAGGGTTTCTCAATTTAAGGAACAACTAGAAGAAATTGGAGACAACTTGGATGAAGACAAACTCATCTTAACAACTCACCTACATGAGGAATCTCACTGGACCCCAAACAGATTCATTCATTCTCATAAAGAATCTCACCCTCCAAGGAGATTTTAGAAGTTTCAGAAAGGTAAAAGAAGAGAAAAGGACTTCTCATCCTACCAATGTCACAACTGTGACAAGATGGGACATTGCTAAGAATTATCCAGCTAGAAGAGAAGAATACAAGAAGAGAAACAAAAGGCACCATGCCCATGTAGTTGAATATGAAGAGCCACCCACAAATATGTTTAAAGAAAAGATTGAAGACTATGTCTTAATCTCTACCCTCTCGGGATCAGTATCACATGGAGAGGATACTTGGCTCATAG
This sequence comes from Picea engelmannii, assembly GCA_009831015.1. Taxonomy (NCBI): domain Eukaryota; kingdom Viridiplantae; phylum Streptophyta; class Pinopsida; order Pinales; family Pinaceae; genus Picea; species Picea engelmannii. The sequence goes on from ML806081.1 coordinate 62,805, forward strand.
ATAGTGGTGCTTAAAAGCACATGACAAGTCATAGAGACATTCTCTCTAGCCTTACCAAAAAGAACTTTCCCTAGAAAGTTACACTTGGAGATGATTACCAGTACCCTATCAAAGGAGTGGGAGAGTCCAATTACAAACTTGATTCAGGGACCCCATTGAAGATGAAGGATGTACTATATGGACTAGGTTTGACAAAGAACTTGATTTCTATCTCAGCTTTAGATAAGAAAGGCTTCAGGGTTCCATTCATAAATGGTGAATTCCTCATGTGGCCTAAATGAAAAACCATAGAAGATGCAATTGTTATTGGAACAGAAGAAGGGGGCCTATATAAATTGAAAGGTCACTCAGAAGCAACCTTGACACACTCCACCGAGATTCCATGTGAACTTTGGCATAGAAGACTAGCTCACATGAACTTCAAATCATTACCATATGTGAGCAAGGAAGTTATAGGTCTACCGGAATTCAAGGTTGACCATGAAGGTGTGTGCAATGGATGTGCACAAGGAAAGAACACCAATAAATATTTCCCGAAGAGCGACAGTAAATCAAAATGATTCTTAGAGTTCATCCACGCATATGTATGTGGCCTAATGCCATCAACCTCCATTAGCGGGTATGTATACTATGTATCATTTATTGATGACTATTCTCACAATACTTGGGTTTACTTCTTGAAATCAAAAGATGAAGTGTTTGGAAAATTCAAGGAATTCAAAGCCTTGATAGAGAATATCTCTGAAAGAAATATCAAGACACTCAGGTCAGATAATGGAGGAGAATACACCTCAAAAGAGTTTGTAAAATTTTTCAAAGATGTCGGGATTAAGAGGGAGCTCACCACTCCCTACAATCCTCAAAAAAATGGTGTAGAAAAAAGGAAGAACAAAACTATAATGGAAGTTGTGAAGACTATGATTGATGATCAAGATCTTTCAATGCACTTATGGCAGAAGAAACAAGGACAACAATGTATGTACAAAACAAATTATCCCATAGTGCACTTGGGTTCAAAACCCTCGAAGAAATGTTCTTCGGAAAGAAGCCAGAAGTAATCCATCTCAAGATATTTGGATGTCCATTGTTTGTACACATTCCGAAAGAGAAGAGAACCAAGTTGGACCCTTCAGGAAACAAAGGAATATTTGTTGGATATTGTGAGGTCTCAAAGGCCTTCATAATTTATATACCGGTTTACCATCACATTGAGATCACCAGAGATTTAACCTTTGATGAAGATGCAACACTCAAGAAATCAAGAAGATGTCAGCTTGAAGAAGTATATGAAGAAGAGCTTGTAGCTCCTAGAGTTGCAGAACCAGTAAGGGAAGTCATAGTTTCCCTTGATGGTGAGATTCATGAAGATCATGATATGTTAGAATCTCAAGAACCTTCCCAGATGACAATCTCGCACAAGAGAAAGCCAACTTGGGTGAGGGAACTTATTCAATATGGAGAGAAGTATTGTGCCCCAGAAGGTACCATGAGACAAGTCAAGAAACCCAAGCCATTCTCTAGTTATATGGATTTGATGTGTGATCTCTTAGAGAAGGACCCTACTTTCTTTGAAGAAGCCATTCAGAAGAAAGAATGGGCAAATGTCGTGATAGAAGAATACCAATCCATTATAAAGAATGATGTATGGGAAATAGTTCCCAGACCGAAGAGAAAAGATGTGGTATCTTCCAAATAGCTATACAAGATAAAACATGTTGCTGATGGAAGTATTGATAAATATAAGGCAAGGTTTGTAGCTCGTGGTTTTTCTCAAAAGGAAGGCATTGACTATGAAGAGACATTTTCTCCTGTAGCCAGATACACTTCTATCAGAACCATCATAGCCCTTGCAACTAAGATGAAGTGGAAGTTACACCGGATGGATGTGAAAACAACCTTCTTGAATGGTGTCATTGAAGAAGAAGTGTATATAGAACAACCCCAAGGGTTTGAAGTTGAAGACAAAAATACTCATGTTTGCAGTTTGAAGAAGGCTTTGTATGGATTGAAGCAAGCTCCTAGAGCTTGGTATGGAAGAATTGACAGTTTCCCAACGATCTTTGTCTTTACCAAGAGTAAAGATGATTCTAACCTTTACTTCAAGGTTATGAATGATGAGCCTTTTATATTGTTGCTATATGTGGATGAATTTTTATTAATTGGAGAAAAAAATCTCATCACTGATTGTAAGAAGAAGCTTGCTGCAGAATTTGAGATGAATGACCTAGACCTAATGCACTATTTGTTAGGTCTTGAGGTTTGGCAGAGCCTAGAGAAGATCTTCCTTAACCAAGGGAAGTATGCAGTTGAAATACTGAATAGATTTGATATGTTGGAGTGTAAATCCATGAATACACCCATGGAAACTAAGTTGAAGATCTTGGTTGATACTTCGTCAGAATTGGTTGATGCTATGTTGTACAGACAAATCATTGGATCGTTGATGTATCTGACGAACACCAGGCCAGATATATGTTTTGCTGTGAAAACCTTGAGTCAGTATCTGGTAGAGCCTAGACATGCTCACCTTGTTGCTGCAAAACATGTGATGAGATACCTTAAGGGTACATTGGACTTTGGTCTCTGCTACAATAAAGATCAAGATTTCAGACTGATTGGTTATACTAATTTAGATTGGGCTGGAAGTGTTTCTGACAGAAAGAGCACTTCAGGATGTTGTTTCAGTCTGGGGTCATCCATGACTTCATGGAAGAGTAGGAAGCAATCTAGCATTTCTCTCAGCACAACAGAAGCGGAATACATTGTTCCATGTTCCACCAGTTGTGAAGCCATATGGCTATGGAAGTTGTTGATAGGTCTATTTGATATGGAGATGGAAGCAACCGTGATTATATGTGATAAACAGAGATGAATATAGATGACAAAGAAACCTGTGTTCCATGACAATTCGAAGCACATAGAAATCCGATATCACTACATTCATGATATGGTGAAAAGAGGAGCCATAAAGCTCCAATATGTTGGCACATATGAGCAGGTTGTAGATGTGTTGACCAAACATCTGTCTTGTGTAAAGTTTGAGCACTTTCGAGACAATATTGGTATAGTTCAAAAGGACCTCCCTCAAAAGGGGGAGTGGTGTTGATGATACTATGGTATCCTGGCCAATAGCAGGTAGCTCAGTTAGAATTTTATATCCTAGGGGATTGATCATCCCTGGAAAGATCCCAAAGGTCCGGTAAGGATGGTCTGTCAGCGTACCTATGCATGTATATGCTAGCTATGGTCGGTTGTGGTGTCTCTGTTAGGATTTTTATAATCCTAGGGAATCTTATGATTCCTGGGCAGATCCCAAAGGTCCAGTAAGGACGGTCCGTCAGAGTACCACATGGTAGCTTCGTTAGGATTTTATATCCTAGGGAATATTATGATTCTTGGGAAGCTCCTTAGGGAATGTCATAGTACCACAAAATGTTGTTACACCTGCTTCATTCTGTTGCTCCATGATGATTTTGTTGTTCCATCCTTCGTGTTGTAATGATGTTGTTTCTCTATCCTTCATGTTGTGATGATGTTGCTCCAGCCTTTGTGTTGTGATGATGATGATGTTGTTGTTGTTAATGTTGTTGTTGTTGATGTTATTGATGATGATGTATTAGTGTTATACGAATTCATGTTGATGCAGATGATGATGATGCTACTCCAGCTCCATGTTGTGAATGATGATGAGAAAAACTTCTGATGATTTATAGATATGTCAGTCGGTGTTCTAGATGATGTTGATTTTGTTTCCCTCTCTCTCTCTCCTGATGATGTTGTAGAATACCCTTCTTGTTAAGATTGAGTGTTGAAATATTGTAACTGCAAATAATATTCTTTTATTATTGAGTTATTATTCATCATATCAATCCCCTTTTGTGGATTGATCATTTTAGGATTTGTACTTGACCAAATCCCGTTTTTTTGGATTGGTCAAAACCTAATTATATTATGCTAATTAAGAATTCATCCCCTGAGCCTAATTAAATTGGTTTTAACCACTAAGAAGAGAAGTCGGCCCTGCCCAGTGAAGAGACACATTTCTAGCGCATGCCAGCTAGTATAAATAAAGGAGGATAGCACCTCATTTGTTCACTCACTCATTCACTCATCAAGTGTGCAAGTTTGGAGAGATGCAGTTGGAAGAAGAAGGAAGAGAGAGGCGCATTGCTCAGTGTTGGATATTCTCTAGTGTTTTGGTTTATTGTCTTGGCATTGTATTGGCTATCTATATTAATGATTTTTTTGTCGGGTTTTCTCCCCCATGAGGGTTTCCCAGGACAAATGTTGTGTATCTTGTGATTGTGTTTCTCTCATTCATCCTATCTATGCTATTGTTATCTAGTAAATTGAAAATAAACTTAATAGTTTCTCTAAAATTAACACCCTCAACCCAAGTGTCCTCTATTCAAGTGCTCATCCTCCTAAGGTATTCCACGTGGTCCAATGCTCCTCGTCAAGTGCCCTTCCTCCTAGTGCCTATATCTCCTCATTAAGATAGGCCCACATCCCATGTCAAACAACCATCCTCAAGGAGTGCACCATATCTTCCACCAAGTCCAAGGTCAATCATCTACCTAAGAAAACTCTCTAAATGTCCATCAAACATAAACAAGGGGCTAGGAGAACACGTGCTCTCTTGGATTGGTGAAAACACTTTTGGAGTGACCCAAAAGCTAACACCCCCTCTTGACAAGAAAAAATGTTTTTTGTAACAACGATCATCTCCCTCTAAATATTCAATGTACTTGTAACCTGCAAGCCCTGTTCCTCCACAAAGATGGAAGAATACTCCTCCATTATGAGATACCACCATACTTTTTATGTATGTAGTAACTTGCATCCATGAAAACATCTTCTATATGTATAGGTGTACACACCTTCATCATACACACAATCATTGGTCACAAAGGTGTGTCTACTCTTCAAGCAATCTAGTACTCTTGATGCATCAAAAATATATCTTCAAGAATAAACCTAATTATGGATCTCTCCAAGATCCTTAATTCTTTCAAGAAATCATTTTCCCTTCCTTTCTTTTCTCTACATCTCAACATATATATGTTTTATTTGTCACATACTGCTTGAGGTAACTCCCATGGGATTCTCACTAGTGGAATTCCTCAATCAATGACTACTAGTTGAGGTCTAGTTGAATCTCAAACCCTACTCGCTACCATTCTAGCGAGCCAATGTCCCTCCAACTCTATGAGTATGGGGGCTCCTTAGCTTCAACAAACATGTAGGGTATCTCAACTTATGGGTGTCACCTCTAGCTCCTTGTTACCACACAATCTAGCACCTTAGTGAAAAGCCTTCACAAGGTACCAAGAAGAGTGAGACATCAAAAGATGTCACCGTTGTCACCTAGGAAACAACTCCCCTCGTTTTCGTGAAGGATAGATCCAACACAAAGGAGGCTTCCCTAGTAGCCTCAAGGAATCCTAAGGGAATATACAACCAAGTCTAAGGCCTCCTATGTAGCTGCCCAATACACCACCATTGAAATATATCAAGTAAGTCAAGGATAAGGTGGTTACTCAAAGTAAATTTCAGATTTGGTTTAAAGTGTTCTAAGGATGATTTAGGGGGTTTATCAAGTAACTATCTCACGCAAAACAATCCCCAAACCACTAAAATCTGAAAATTACCAATGGTTGTTGTAAAACTTGCAATAAAGATAGTAAAATACAACAATAAACAAGTTAGAACAACAATACAATTCAATGCTCAAAATGAGTTATAAACCAATAGAAAATAGGGCTAAAATAATGAATAAATCTAGGGTTTGATTAACTTTTGAAATCTGAAAATTACAAGGTAGATAATATCCAACTAAAACAAGACATCTAGTCCTAATTATGCAGCAAGACAAATCAGCAAGACAAATTTTATGCAATAAAATGATTTTAGGTCCAACACGCAAGAAAACCCTAGGATTTTAGATCAAGAATATGAAAGGAAACCCTAAAATATTAGGTAAAAAATATGCATGAAAACCCTAGACGTCTAGGGTTTTTGATGTCTAAAAATTAAATGTAAACTAAACAAAACCCTAAATTTACCCTAAAATATAAAATAAAATTTGAATTTTGGGTTTTATGATTGACTATTAGGAGAATATTAGAGCTTACTATATTTTTTTGTGCATATGGGGTAAATTAAGGACTCCTAGATGTAAGTGGATCTAGGGTGATATATAGGGTTGTTCACTACTAACCCTAGAACATCCTCCAAGTATCTTACTAGGTCTTCAAAGATAATTCAAGGGAAGTTTCTTCACAAATATCCTTCCAAATTTTTTGACAAGAAGGGTTTGTTCAAGAAAGAACCAAGAGAATACACAACCATCACTAGAGAAGCATCATTACACTTACATTCATTCATTAAAAAAACCACAATATAAGGTGAGACCACTTACTCAAGAAATATTTCATCCATTAAAACCCTAGAAATGAACATCCATGAAGTAGCAAAGGCATCCACAAAGCATAGATTCCAAAAAGTCACTCTAACTAGCCATCCATAGATTTTTTCTTAAGAAAGAAAATAGTAATAGATAAGTAATGTTGAATCTCCACAAGTAGCAATGATTTACAAATGAGAAGTGCTTCTCTATTTATATGAGATATCTAGCACCCTTTTCATTACAATAACAACATTCTCTTAGATTTTAGCCTAAAAGAATATAAAATACCATTATCTCTTTACAAATCCTAGATATATGGTAAAAAAGACATAAACTATGAGGTGGTTATGCCACCTATACAATAATATCCATGATACACGAGTGAATGAGTCAAAAGTCCCCAAAGATGCTCCTCAAGTCAAGTAAACTCTCATCAAGTTCCAAGTCCTCCTCCTCAACATGTGGAACAACCTCCTCAAAAACCTCAATGACCTCCTCCAAAAGCATCCCACAAGTGGTAAAAATTCATGATAATTTTTTCGCGATAGATTTTAAAAGAAACATAATTATGTCATTTGTTTCCCAAAATTATATTATGACAACTTTATGGAAATCTCATGACCATTATACATCTAATGGCATTGGTCTGGTAGAATTATAAGTGTTCTTTCGAAAGATAATTGTTCTTGAAGTTGGCCGCCCTAAAATAGGTGCTAAAATCTCCTCAAGGGGTGTGATGTCTCATCAAAATGTGTTATATCATCAACAAGAAGCCCAATGTCTCCTTAAAAGCTGCAATGTCCCATCAAGGGGTGTCAAATAATCATCAAAGTGTAACATCCCATCATCAAAAGGAGTCACATCATGCCCCATGTGTGTTAGGGTGTCTCCTCAAGGGAGCCATGTCATCAAAAGGCTTAATGTCCTCCTAGAAGTGTGGAATGACCTCTCTCAAGTGGTGGGGAGGACCTCCATGAATGTGTGCTACTAGCCTCTTAATATCGTCCAAATGATCCAAGTTTCAATCAAGCATGTGGCCATGTGCAATTCATCATACGAGGAGGAGCTCATGTAGTCCAACTCACTGTGAAGAATAGAGGCAAGGTACACAATTCAAACACAACATATAAAGTGAGTCATGCCAATGAAAAATCTATTAGATAGATCTCATAAGTATCCTCTTCAAACTTCACACTATCTTACAAAGTTATACAACTTACCAAGTTTAGGTATGGGAGGATTATTATTACCCCCTATTATGTGTGCTAGTACCTAGGATAAGAAGTATGTCCTAAGGAACCCATCAAGGAGTATGTGCAATGGAATGTTGTATGATTTGGGGTTTACTTCATAGGTGGATGTCATTGACATGCAAGGTCACATAAGATATTCATCCACATGAGTGCCTTTGTAGAAAGAACACTTATGTAATGATTTACCCTTTCCTCGACATTGTATCTTTCCAAACCCTTGGTTGCCTTTTTCTTTATTGCTTCAACCCTTTATGGATTTTGAATTTCATTTGCTAATTCCTTTTGTTAGGTATGCATTAATTGCATAACACTTGGGGTGATGGCCTCTTAGCGAGGGGGTTAGAGCTCATGCTTCACTTTCTTTCTTGGTTTTTTAGAATTTGTTTTTCTTGTTTCTTTCTTTGCTTTGCATTTTGAATTAGAGTTTTTTCTCTTTTTATATCATTTTTGTTTATAAAGATGCATTAAAATCGAGCATTCAAGCCCCTTCTTCTCATTAGATTATGAAGCATGAACCTTTTTGGGATACATGTAACAACCAACCCAAAAGAAAGGACAACAAATCAAGGACAAATGGAATATGTTAGGTATGGTAAGAGATATGGACATGTTACTCATTAATCTCCCTTGGTAGTAAAACTTTTCCCAAGAGCGACAACAATTGACTAGGAGACGATGATGACCACCAAGGTGAAACACGACAAAAGGTAGAAATTTAAGCATCATGATTCATTATCCAATTCAACCCATGATCATCATTTTCATGCCTAAAACATTGACATTATCACTCGATATGAAGTATTAGAATAATGTACCTCAATATGTAATGCACCATGCCATATGATGTGAGTGAGATAATCATGTAATGGAGGGAATATGTGGGCAATTGTCCATGGAGAATCCATAATGTCATCATCGAAACTGCTATCTGTAATGTGGATCATGGAGAAAGAATCTCCTCTAGTTACCCATAGAAGTGACGGGGTAACATTCCCAACCTTTGTCCCTTTCTTCTCAAACAAGACCTTACATCTTAGTCAAGTATGTTGCATTGATGGATGCCTCTTGTTATTTGTCAATAGTCTATGAGTACTCATCACACATAATTTCATTAATTCAAAAACCAAAGAACAAATAATCACTACGTACAACAATCCAAAATTTTGATTGGTATAAATTTCACCGATCCATAAGCCAAATAGAATGTAGAAAGATTGTTCTACAAAATATAGAGGATTCGACTAGTGTAGTTTCACCAAGTTCATAAACCAATCAGAATATTGAAACAATTGCACACATGATACCAATGATTTTCATACTTTGACATAATAAAACCAAAATTTGGGAATTACAATGGCTTTTTCTCAATGTCACAATCCCTAAGAATGGAGAAACAATGTTGTACCATGTAAACATATACATGTCATATTTTCATATGTATTTAATAGTATTAACTAGTCTCATGTCTAACTTTAACCAATTCTAAAGGTTATACATATTCGAAATCATAATACCATTAAAACGATAAGAATATTTTTTAGAAATTGTAAGTGCAAATGAAACGAATTAATGAATATTTACATACGTCTTCGTTACCAAAATATTTTCCAGGGACTCTAAATTTGAAGCTCATTCTCCTCCTTGTGTCAACTTATCGTGGTATTTCTCCTCTTGTCTACTTTCCGATTAAAGATTGTCCACTATTGACAACCCTACCAACCCTCTTCTTCCCCAAGGACCCTCGAGCCGCAATGGGGTTGTATAGAATGTATCAATCTAACAAATAAGAGAATAGTGAGGCTGCTAAGCTTGAGAACAAATCCACGCTTCATAACACTCTTCAATAGACCAAACTCTTCAACAATCACTAATAGAAAGTTAAGTATTACGACAACCATCCATCATTATGGTGCAAAAACAGTTTTTTCTTTAGCTCAATATTTCATTTTATAGGTTTTGTGGCTCAAGCCACTTCTCCATCTCATGCAAAAATATAATTTACTAAATTACTCATTACCTATTATTCACTTGCCCATGTGTCATTCACATGCACAAGCAATTACTTATTTAAAAATATAAAATAATAGTTTATCCTCATCCAACTCCCACATTTCATATTTCTACTCTTAGGTGCCCCTTGATCTCCTCCTCATTTCCTATTTGAGTGGGTGCACATGTAGTTATTACTTTAGTTATTTATTAGCTCTATTTAACTTCTCCCAAGCCACTTTTTTTTTCCAACACTTCTATTTGACTTTGAATTCTTTGTTCCTCTTTCTTCTCTTTGATTTATGGGTGCACTTGTAATTAGTTTGTAGTTAATTAAAATTAGTTTATTTTCATTGCATGCACATTCTAAAATCAATTTATTTTCTAAGGGATTTTTAATTAACTAATTCATTTCTCTTTGTTATGAAATACCTATCCATCTATATGCTCAATCATAGTATTGTTCATTTAATTAACTTTTCTTTTGTATTAAAGTGCATAAACTATATAATTATTCTTCTCATATTAAGTAAAATGCACATTCCAAAACAATAATCTTTTATATGTTTAATCAACCATATTTCCGTGTATGATTGACAACTTATAACTCGTACCAAGGGTGCCATGCTTCTCTTTGCCCTTCAAGAGTTACCTTTCAGTAAGTATCAAGGGTGACATGCTTCTCCATGTTTTTTAAGAGTTACCTTTTAGTAAGTACCAAGGGTGCTACTGGTTTATGCATGCCCTTCAAGCAACCAACTTTCTTGGTGGGGGATGGTGTCATTGTTGAGACCCTGCTAATTCAATTTTTGTCACCCTTGTTGAGAGACTAATGGTCATTAAGGAATAACGATAGTCTTATTGTGTGCCCCTCAACTAAACCTCATGAGTGACCAAATTTATGACCTACCCTCATAGAAACATGCAACCTCTAAGTAAAAGTGTCACTAGATTTTCAACCCAGGTCATGAAAAATGAGTGCTAATAGGTGGAAATATGAATCTTTTCCTCCTCGCTTGATGGTACCTTGTACACTTCCATTACCCATACATGGATTAATAAAAAATCATGTTCTCTTTCATTGCACACACTACAATCAATGCATCAAATTGTTCTATACTAAAAATCAAAGCATAAAATTAAACATATAACATATTATAATACCCTGACTCAATTCAGAGTCCGATATAATGTTGATGCAATTTCACACCAATATACACTTGTGGCTTTCCTGTTACACTAGGCCAACGATTAGTAGCATTTTCAAGTTAATGCATCCAACATTTCATTTCAAAGTGTCATAATCATATGGATCAGCAATGTTAGTTCCATAATATCAAATTATTTTTAATCCATCGATGTCATCATAAAAACATTTAAATGAACTTGTTCAAAATCATGACTTAGCGACACTCAAATAATAAAAAAATTCAAGTTTCATCATCATAATACAAGTCAATAAATTAGGTTATTTTAAACAAATTTCCTTAAATAATAAGATCCAATCTGTCAAACGAGTAGAAATAAATGGGGCACTACATCTACATACAAGACTTTGTTACTTCTACAATATTCTTTAAAAATAAACACCATTGTGAATATATCAACAAACTTGCGAGTATAACAACAAACTTAGAAAGTCTGGGAGAATATTCCCTTGATTCCTTAAAACACATGAATAACCTAATTTTTAAAGAGAATATAGGGAAATACTCAATTCCCCAAAAACACATGATAAAAAAGGATATATCCATTTTTCTTTTAAAAAAAATAAAATATAGAAAAAAATGGATATAAATTGTAAATGATTAATTTAAACAAAAAATTATGCACTAAAAAATTTCTATTTTGAAAAATATGCTAAAAATTCATGTAACTAAAAAAGAAATACATAGAATAAAAGTGATTTTGAAATTTCCAAAATTTCTATAATTATAAACATAATGGAAAATCCATTTGTTTAGATAGAAGAGAGTGTAAAAATTATATTGATTACTTAAAATATATAACATTTCATTCATGTTCGAGAAGAGTCAAACAAGTCTTCTTCTACTAATAATTTTACATTTGAGATTATATTGCCATTAAATAAATATAACGGTCCTCGTGCTTCAATTTCATTGTTCTTTTGCGTTGGGAGTTTGCAACGATTGGTTAAGCAATTTTATAAGGCTATACACATTTTGTTAATTCAAAGTCATATGCAAATATATTGGTATTCTCCATGATTGTGAGAGTATCAATCCGTGGCTTGTTCTTTGGCATGTTTTTTCTTACTTGACCTTTGATGGAGTAATACAATACTTCATTTTGTTAATTCAAAGTCATATGCAAATATATTGGTATTCTCCATTGTGAGAGTATCAATCCGTGGCTTGTTCTTTGGCATGTTTTTTCTTACTTGACTTTTGATGGAGTAATATGTTTTGACTAATTATACTTAATATATCCTAAAAGAACAATGTACATATAACTTTGTTATTATGAAGTGTAACACCTCATTTTTATTCCCTGATTAATTGTGATTTTATGTTAGCATGGGCATATTATTACCATATCATGGTAGTCTAAATATTGTAAATGTATTTATTATTTAATAAAATAAACTAACAACGGAATGATGGGTGGAGCATTAGTATTGACCGTTATGATATTATAAGAAGGTTATGATACCATAAGAGGGAATAATGAGGGGTTCATAATGCCAAAGGGAATCCCAAACCACCTTGTTGAATTATTTTGGGAATAATCAATTAATTCCTCCTTTTCCCTAAAATTGAAACAAATCAATTAATGGGAGGGGGTTGGTAGTTGAACAATCAACCACCCACAATGAATACAAGTATGGATGATTGGCTAGAAAGCTAAATACTATCATCCAGGGTACAACGATACCACCTATTTTTCCATGATTGACCCAAGTTCCTCCTAATAGAAGCAGGAAAAAAGACAACTTGAGAACCTTCTTGGAAAATGAGAGGAGAGATGCACGAGGAGTGTGTGACAGAAGACAGAGTCAGGGGGAGATTGGACGTGGGGAAAGAATGCATGAGCATATGTAAAAAGCAAGAGAATGCATGTAGCTAGACATAGAATCCAAAATCAACCCAGGCAAAGAGGGTTGTGATCTTGATGCGCACTGAGTGGTGGAAAGGACTCCCTTGTGATGGGATAAAAATATAGTTGGAAAAAACATTTGAGAAATCTCGTGGAGGCCTTGGGAATGGTGAATATAGAGGGTTACTATCAGTAGGGTGTTGTGAAGGAGAGTAGCCTTCCCACAATTAAATTTTGCTCTGGGAGCCTTAATGTTCCTCTGGTGGTATCATGGCCTAGCACATGGGTGGATTTTTGTTGAAGGTGGTTGTGTAGAAGATCCTATGGTTGGGAGGAAATGTGCTCACCCTGAGTCAATTGGTTGGTCAATAAGTTATGACAGGTAAGTCTCTCTAAGTATTTCATTTTATGATTTGTGTACAAATTTTTATTGAATGAAATGTGTTTGTTTCACATTCTTGAGTCTGTATGCATTTCAGGGCATGAGGAATGAATGTGGGAATTATATAATTAGTCATGTATGTTAGGATCATTTCCATACTAGTCTTCCTACAGTCGAATGTGTGCCTAGTAACTTGTGGCATGTGGCCACTAGCCCAATGAATTGGCATGAGTTTCATGTGTATAGGAAATGGAATTTGCAGTTTACAAACCAATGTTAAAGGGTACAAATACAAAGGGGTTCGAGAAGATTTCAGAGCCGGTGGAGGTTGGACATATCCTTGTACATACTAAGGACCATAGAAGTCGGATATGATTGAGTTGAGGCACGTACACAATTTCCCGGAACCGTGATGCCTCGATTGTTAGACAATGAAAATCACTTTTTAGTGGGTTTTGTTGAAAATTTGGAACCCATATGTGTAACTATGACGAAGTGAGGATGGAGGATGTCAGATATGGAACCTTGCAATGGAACCCTTACCAGAAAGCAAGGGAAGGGACATATGCGATATTGTCATAAATTCAGGAAAAAGAATGGGTCAATAAAGGTCAAGATTATGTAATTCCAAGAGGATCAAGGATCATCGATCCCTATTAATCTCAACCATTGGATCCTTCAGGAATGAGTCTTCAAAAGGATCCATTTGGAAAGCCCATTGGTGATTCTACGTATACAAAGAGGTTAGTTTGACTAACTAACCTTCGTGCATCTTTGAGCTCAAGAATGTTGTGGGTCGTTATATCATTTAGATATTATTCGTTGGATCACACACGAAAGAATCTTCAGAAGGATCTATTTGGAGAAGTCTCGTAACAAATTGGAAAAAAAGAAGGGATGATTCATGTTGGAATACTTAGTGGGTGGGGGTGAATCAATATGAGAACTTTTTACCACTTTCAATCACAGTGTATATAAACTTCAACTTTATTAGCAATATTCAATAGTTTATCACTTATGCATTCAATATATCATTACATCATAAAAAAATATCATTCATTAGTGCATAATAAACAACCACATATACATAGTACACCAGAATTTACGTGGAAACTCAAACAGGAGAAAAAAATAGAATGATTTATGTAACATACCCCGCCAGCCATAGGTTGGGGTATGCTACCTGCAAGCCCACCCTCAGACTTCTTTCTCATACCGATACCTTATTTATTTATTAAAGATGCATAAGATAAGATAATTAACGACATGCACAGTAATATCCAACAAGCATGCATGTTCTAAAGATTCAATTAACGATAATTAAATATACAACAAAAAAACATTCATACACAGATGATAATATCACAACAAAGAGCACTTATCTTTATGAAAGATGACACCAATTGGTTGCAGACCAAGGACGTTCCACCCAACCGTAGACACTATGAATCCAGGGCTATGAATCCACAAGGAATATTCCAAAGTGAACTTGGCTTCCCAAACCAGTCATCTCTCAAGCTCTCACATGCTTCCCAGTACTCACAAAAATCCAAGTACCCAACTCTCTTCTACCCATCTTGCACCATCTGAGAGAACGAACCTCCACCTTTCTCTGCCATGCAATCCCTCATGCATTCCTTCTCCTTATTCGGGCCTCCAATGCAACTGGTCCAGAATATCAATGTTGGAACTCTTAGGAATCACATATGTGAGCCATGTTGGACACATGCCACTTCATCTTAGACATGCAGGCCTCAAGGCATGACTGGATCACACCAGCGACCACTATAGCCAACTATCCCGTGGCTAATTCTTTCGCAGTTCGGTCCCCCTTCCCGAGACCAATACGTAGGTGAGGATGGATGGAGGAGGTAGGTAAGTGCATGGGAGTGCTTGAGGTTAAGAATGAGGTAACACAAAGGTGATGGAGCGGACAGGCCAATGACCAACCCCAAAATCGGACCAGGGGTGGGTTTAAGTAACTCCGTGGGGGAAATCAAGAACCTCCTGGCCTCACCAAGAAGCTCACATAACCTATTCCCCTCTTTAGGCAAAAAGGTAATTAACATAGAAATAAACATTTATCCTCTCAATCCCCCTCTCTTGTGGAATCATAGCCCCCTATAACTCTAGTCCTTGTCCGTCTAGTGGCCAATGATGTGTTTATTATTAATAATGATAAAAACATTATATGTCTTGGGCACACTGGCCTCTTAATAATTGTTTCGACACTCTTCCCTCTCAGCATTGTAACAATACATTATTTAAAATGGGGGTTCACAACCTGGGGTGTTACATCCCCTCCCCCTTATTTTGGCACTGTCCTCAGTGCATATACAAAAATAGAGATCAAAATCTCAAATTTATTCAAAAATTTGCAGGTACTATGCCCGCATGGCATATTCATGCTCCCAGGTAGCATCTTCAGGACCGTAGCAGGTCCACTGAACTTTTACCAGCTCTATAACTCGATTCTGGAGCATTTTTTACCTTTCTGTCCAATACCCGTGTTGGCTGAACCTGAAAGTCTCCCTCCGTCTCTACCTAAATCAGATGCCAATAAATAACATGGTTAGGATCATGTACATATTTCTTTAGTAAAGATACATGAAATACATTATGCACATTCATGGAAGCAAGTAATGCAAGCATGTATGCAACTGGCCCTATTATGTCCAATATTTCAAATGGACCACAAAATCTGGCTGCCAACTTTGTACAACTACCGAATTTCAAAGAGATTTTCTTGGGCTTCAGTTTAAAAAGTACATGATCCCCTACTTTAAATTCTCTAGTTGTCTTGTTCTTGTATGCATAAACTTTATGTCTATCCTGAGTTGCCTTTAAATTCTGCTTGATCTTGACCACCTGGTCTTCCATGTCCTTGAGCAACTCCAACCCAAGTACCACTTTATTTGCTGGGTTGTCCTAGCTCACTGGAGTATTTCATTTCCTACCATACAAGGCTTCAAATGGGCTCATTCTCAATGAATCTTGATACCCATTGTTATATGCAAACTCAACCAAGTGTAAGTAATCTTCCCACTTAGATGGCTTATACATCACATACATTCTCAGCATGTCTTCAATTATTCGATTGACTCTCTTTGTTTTCCCATCTGTCTGGGGATGATATGTGGTGCTAAAATTTAGATTTGTGCCAAATCATTTAAACAATCCCCTCTAGAAGTTGGAGGTAAACTTTGTATCTTTGTTTGAGACAGTTGTCCTAGGTATCCCATGCAACCTAGCAATTTCCTTCATGAAAATTTTTGCAATATTAGTCGTTGTGTGCGTTGTCTTCACAGGTACAAAATGAGAAGCCTTTGTTAATTTGTCAACCACCACCATGATTGAATCATGTTTCTTATTCGTTCTGGGTAATCCTGTGATTAAATCCATGGTGATCACTTCCCATTTCTTCTTTGGAATTGGCAATGGTTGCAACAAACCTGTTGGGTGCCTATGCTCATCCTTCACCTTCTGACATTCCATACATCGAGTGATGTAATCAACTACATCCTTCTTCATTCCCAACCAAAAGAACTGGCTTCTTACTGTTGTAATTGTTTTCTGGTAATCGAGATGTCTAGCATAAGAAACATCATGCATTTCCTTCAGTACCACATTCCCCAGTTCTCTAAAACTAGGAACATAGATTCTATTTTTATGCATGAGTAATCCATCTTCCTTTATCTCATACTCTATTTTCTGTTGCACATCTCCTTGTTGAAAGTTTTCCTTTACCTGTAGGTAATGTTGACCTGTAACAAGACCATCTAAAATTTTTCTCTTCAAGTCTGACTGATGCATACTAATAGCAGTAGCATGCATGAGATGCACTCTCCTACTAATTGCATCGACAACTTTATTCTCCTTTCCTTTGATATGCTTGATATCGAAGTCATACTCACCTAAAAATTCCAGTCATCTTGTTTGACTGGCATTTAAGGTCGACTTTTCAAAAAGATATTTCAGACCAATGTGGCCTATTCTTAATTCAAATTTCTTCCCCATGAGATAATGCATCCACATCCTCAAGGCGTGAATAATGGAAGCAAGTTCCAATTCATGCGTGGCACAGTTCCTCTCATGTTCCTTAAGATTTTTTGACTCATATCCAATAACATGTCCATTTTGCGTGAGGACTCCCCCAAGTCCTTCCTTACAAGCGTCTGTACATACCACACAAATTTCATTTGGGTCATAAATCTTTAACACAGGTGCACTAGTAAGTAATTCCTTCAACATATTAAAATTATTTTCACACTTGAGTGTCCATTCAAATTTAGTTCCCTTCTTTTGAAAAGAAGTGATGGGATGAGAAATCTTAGAGAACCCTACTATGAAACTTCTGTAGTAGCCAACTAATCCCATAAAATTTATGACGTCTGACACATTTATGGGTGTTGGACACCCTCTAATGGATTCGATCTTCTCTGTATCTACTTCTATTCCCTGCTCTGAAATAATGTGTCCCAAGTAATGGATTTTCTTTTGATAAAAAGAACACTTACTCAACTTGGCATACAACTGATGTTCTCTTAGTACTTGCAATACCAATATTAAGTGATGTTCATGCTCCTCTTCAGACTTATAATAGATAAGTATGTCATCCAGGAATACCATGACAAACTTGTCCAAATAATTTTTGAATATTCCATTCATTAAGCACATGAAGACAGTTGGTGCATTAGTCAGTTAAAATGGCACCACTACAAATTCATAATGCCCATACCTGGTCCTAAAGTTTGTCTTATGAATGTCTTCTTCCTTGATTCTTACCTGATGGTACCCTGCCCTCAGGTCAATCTTTGAAAATATCTTTTCTCCTCTTATCTGATAAAAAAGGTCATCAATTCGGGGTAGCGGATACTTGTTCTTTATAGTGTACTTGTTCAACTGTCGGAAGTCAATACACATCCTCAAGGTTCCATCCTTCTTTTTGACAAAAAGTATTGGTGCTTCCCAAGGTGAAACACTTGGACGTATGTACCCTTTCTTTAACAATTCCTCCAACCGCATTTGTAATTCTTTTAACTATGGTGTGCTCATTCTATAAGGTGTTTTTGACATCGAGGCAGCTCCTGGCACTAAATCAATTGAGAAATCTATCTCCCTTCTTGGTGGCAATCCGGGTATTTCTTGGAATACATCCTCAAATTCATGTAGTACTGAGAAATCTTCAAGGCTTTGCCCCTTCATATTATCTGTCTCTTCCACATGAGCTGCATACAATTGACATCCTTTTCTAAAACATCTTTTAATCTGTAAGGCTGAAATATCCCTTATAGAGATGGGTCTTGGAACTCTTTTCATAGTGCTCTGTTTTCCATTTCCATCAAGACATGTAAATGTCTTGTTATGGAAATCTAGGACAACATGATGCTTGTCCAACCAATCCATCCCAATTAGAACATCATAAGACCCCAATGGTATGATATTTAGATCAGTACTAATATTCACGCCATTAAGACTTATGGAACAACTTCTGAACATTTCATGGATTTTTATTTTGGTTCTAGTGGATAACTGAACCAAACTTGCTTTTCCAAGTTTACTTTTCTCCAAATGTAGTCTATCCACTATCTTAGGATCAATGTAGCAATGGCTTGCTCCTGAATCAATCAAAATAGCAACAGGTTGATTTATGATCTTACCTTCCACCTCGATCATATTGGACTGGTACGTTGCTTGTCGATAATTTAAAGATGCATAGATTCTTCCCATATCTTCAACTGTTGTAGCCTCTTGGATGTTGTGCACAGTCTTCACCCTGTCTTTTCTGTGTGGGAAATCCTTGTACAGGTGATCTTCCTTGCATCCCCAACATTGGATTGGTGGTATTCCCCTTTTTCCAAAGGAATCTTCTTTCTTGAAATCTCCCTTAGCATATTGATCTTGATGATTTCTATTAGGCTCATTCCTATTGAAGGGAGGTTTGAATCCCTTCCTCCTCTGATCAGACTTCGCATTTTTCTTGTCCTTCCAAGATTTCTGCAGGGATTCTCTTCCCTAGCCTTGCTCATACAGGTATTTAGCCTTCCTGATGGCCTCAGTCAAGGTCTTGGATTCATCATACTTGATCTTTTCCTTATAAAAGGCTTCTATACACTTATAAATATCTGTATTTTCACTTTCTCATCACCAATGAACCTGTCATATTTTAACAATCCCAAGAACTTCTTCTCATACTCTGCCATAATCATGCTTCCCAACCTGAGTTCAAAGAACTCCTGCATTTTCCTGTCATAGAAATGCTCTGAGAGGTACTATTTCTGGAAGTACTTCTTGAAATATTTCCAAGTGATCCTACTTTTGTTAACATGCTCCACTTGCTTTAGTTGGTCCCACCACACTGTAGCTTTCTCGTGTAAATGGTAGGTGGAAATCCAGGCTTCCAGGTTTGATGAATAGTTATGCAACTGAAAATATCTCTGTAGCCCAAGAAACCATGCTTCAACATCATCTTCCCTTTCTCTTTCACCATCGAAGGAAGGTGGGTTGAGCTTCCTCAAATCTCCTTGCAAACTATCTACCTCTTGTTTCCTTCTTTGTTTCTTGACAAGGGACACCTTTGGACTGCTTACGGGATCATCCGATGCATACATATTTCTTTCTGAGTAAGGAGGTGAGTGGTGTCCATGAGCTCTGCTATCACTTCTAGAATAACCATCTCTTCCACGATCATTTCTCCTTTCATGACACCTACCTTCTTCCTCTTGTCTTGAGTTCGATCCCTTCTTTATTTTCCTTTGCAACTGATTCAAGCTCTGCAACACTCGATCATTTATCTGACTTTTCTCTCTCATCAATATCTCGTTGTCTGCTTTGTAGCTCTGCACTTCCATCTTCAAGCTTCTTACCGTTTCTATTAATGTTTCTTTCTCTCCTTTTCTTTTGTGTCCATTGGACTCTATCTCTGCATTACCAACTCTGGTATTTTGGCCTTTGTCCTCTTTATCACGACTGGAGTCTCCCTCGCCTTCTTCCATTTCCTCAATACACATCTTGAGTTGATGTTCTTAAGCCCCTTAATTCTGCAAAATGTGCAAGCGACCATTTTGTTAGAATTATGCATATGATAAACAAAATTGCCAAACCATGCTATAGGTCTTTTTGTTGTTGTTGTTGTTCATGGATACCCTATCCCCATTCTCCAAAAATAACAATGTCCTGTTATCCTTGGTTGACACATAATTTCATCCTGCGTAGGTGCTTCCTTCAAACCACCTTCCCAGGTGACCACAACTAGAAACCGCAGCTAAATCCTTCCTTAGCACCTTTTTGTCTCGAAGACAACCAATTCGGCCCTTATCCCTCCATCCTTCAGCTTTCAATCTGCATATGACCACGACCATGACCCTACGCTTAGCTAAAAGAGCGCTTGTCCAAAACTTTGGGACTTTCAGCCAGTACCGGATCAATGGTCCTCGTCCTCCTTCACAATCAACGATCGAGATCCACTTTGGGACTTCGCGCTTCAGGAGTCTCAACTTTTCTCGCTTGCCTCCTCTCGAAATGATTTTACCCAAAGTTCATGATCTGTTGACGCGTGTCTTCGCATAGATCGATGACTATGAATTTCTTTGGCTCTTTGGGCTTCGGAAGTTTCAAACTTCCCTCCTGCACTTTCTCCTAGAGCGCTTTCACCCGAAGTCGATGATCCTTCGACGTGTGTCTTCTGGAATCAACGGTCGGTATGTACTTCAGCTTTCAGGAGTTTTCGAACCAACGCAAACTGCCACATATTTCCCCTATGGAGTGCCCAGTCTCTGGACTGCACGATCTGTCGCCACGTGGTAAAATGTTGGAAGCGGACACATGGCCCAACCAGGCGGGTGACACGTGTCACGTTCTAATTGACTTTTCAATATTCCAAATGCTCAAATCTTACTTACATGTGGCACACATCCCATGTGTCCATGTCATTCCAGGTGACATCCGCAAGCCACGTCACTTCATAATTCTAGGGTCCACATCACCTCTAGGTGACGTCATCATGCCCCACTACTTCGAATCTTCGAGCTTCGGGACTTCGGTAGTTTTCATACTAGCACACTTCTAATTCTCCCGAACCCCGAATTCCCGAACTGGCCAATCTGTCGCCACGTGTCCTCTTAGATCGGACGACTAAGATTCACTTCAGGTCTTCACCCAGAGTTCACGGATCTGCTCCACGTGTCCTCCTCAATCTGACAACTATGTTTTACTTCAGGGCTCCGGACTTCGGAGATCTCACACTTCAACCTTTTTCCTAAAAGAAATATTTTTGTCTGAAGCTCGTGATATTTTGACGCGTGTCTCTCGCAGATCGACGACTACTATTCGTTTGGGACTCCAGAATCCAAAAATCTTAAACTTCAAAATCTATCTGGCCCTAATGGCTGTTATCTGAAGCCCTGGATCTGGCGACACATGGCTCTCGACAGATCAATGGTTGAGATCCTTTCGAGTCTTCGGGTTTCGGAAGTCTCAAACTTCAAACCCCCTCCTCGCTCACTTTTTCCTGGAGTGTTTTATCCGGAGCACGCGATCAGTGAACGTGTGTCCTCCTACAGATCGACGGTTCCCAGCTACTTTGGCTCTTCGGAGGTTCGTCGGTCGAGTGCTAACATGTCACATCACTACATGCCTTTCAATTTGCGGGGGCACGCATCGGCGGTTTGGAGTAACCCGCTTTTTGCCCATCAATTATGTTGATGCTGACACATAACCCCTTGGTGAAACTGTGGTTTGGATTGTGGGACCACCTTGGGAAATTAACTCCCATGCAACTCGGTTCCTCGCAATTCCTGATGGTCGTTGATCTACCTCTCCAATGGGATCTGACGGTCGTGACCTTAACCTTGTTTCCTTTTCATCGGACAACCCTTGTTCACCTGTACTCCGACCCAACGATCCTAGATATCTCCTAATCCTATAGTGGTGATCGCTCCCGAACTCAAAAGGAATGGTCACGATCCTTCAAACCCTTCCAGAGGATCTATGAAGTTTCGTCTCCTGCGTAACTTCTTCAATGCCATTCCTCCTGAGCTTTTTAGTTTCACGGTCAGAGTTCGATCTCGACCACAAGAATATGACCAAAAGACCCGACCCGGTGTTTCAACATGCGGCTCTAATACCAATCTGTAACATACCCCACCAGCCACAGGCTGGGGTATGCTACTTGCAAGCCCACCCTCAGACTTCTTTCTCATACCGATACCTTCTTTATTTATTAAAGATGCATAAGATAAGAGAATTAATGACATGCATAGTAATATCCAACAAGCATGCATGTTCTAAAGATTCAATTAATGATAATTAAATATACAGTGAAAAAACATTCATACACAGATAATAATATCACAACGGAGAGCACTTATCTTTATGAAAGATGACACCAACTAGCTGCAGACCAAGGACGTTCCACCCAACCGAAGACACTATTGTTCCAAATCTCAACAACAACGCCACCCCCGAGCCAGGGCTATGAATCCACAAGGAGGGTTCCAGAGTGAACTTGGCTTCCCAAACCAGTCAGTTCTCAAGCTCTCACAGGCTTCCCAATACTCACAAAAATCCAAGTGCCCATATCTCTTCTACCCATCTTGCACCACCCGAGAGAATGGACCTCCACCTTTCTCTGCCATGCAGTCCCTTAGGCAATCCTTCTCCTTATTTGGGCCTCCAGCGCAACTGGTCCATAATCTCAATGATGGAACTCTCATGACTCACAGTTGTGAGCCATGATGGACACATGCCACTGCATCTCATACATGTAGGCCTCAAGGCACGACTAGATCACACCAACGACCACTACATCCAACTATCTCGTGGCTAATTCTTCCGTAGTTAGTCCCCCCTTCCCGAGACCAATACACAGGTGAGGATGGATGGAGGAGGTAGGTAAGTGCATGGGAGTGTGTGAGGGTAAGAATGAGGTAACACAAAGGTGACGGAGCAGACAACAATGACCAACCCCAAAATCGGACCAGGGGCGGGTTTAAGTAACTTCGTGGGGGAAATCAAAAACCTCCTGGCCTCCTCAAGAAGCTCACGTAACCAATTCCCCTCTTTAGGAAAAAAGGTAATTAACATAGGAATAAACATTTAGCCTCTCAAGCCCCCTCTCCTGTGGAATCATAGCCCTCTATAACTCTAGTCCTTGTCCGTCTAGAAACCATTGATGTGTTTATTATTAATAATGATAAAAACATTACATGTCTTGCGCACACTGGTCTCTTAATAATTGTTTGGGCACTCTAGTCTCTCAGCATTGTAACAATACATTATTTAAAATGGGGGTTCACAACCTGGGGTGTTACAATTTCTTATATATATCAAGATACATTCATAGGAAGCACCAACTTCCAAATTCTCCAACACCAACTGGAAGGAGGCACCAACCTGAAGGAAGATAAA
>ML806081.1:87504-114101 GCA_009831015.1 Picea engelmannii
TATCTCTTCCTCAACTTCATCAACAAGAGAATAGAATCTTCATCAAACTTTACCTTAGTCTCACCAGACTAGTTTTGGATTAGTCACAAACCCTAACTTTCAACAAGCATAACTTTGTACCTGTAATGAATAAAGGTATGAAATTTTAACCGAAGATACTCTGAGATATTTCTTCCATCTCTCAACATTTTTGGGTCTGAAACTTCTCAGAACAAAAATTATAGTGAAAATGGCAGACCTTTCTGAATTCTAGCCTATTATGGAGAGATAACTTGTACAACATGCCACACACTCAATATTTGATATCGGACCGTTAAACTCTCCCACAAGATACTACGGATTTTTATCTTTCCAATGAAATTTGTCTCAAAAAATTGGGAGCCTTTATGAAGAAGTTATGACTATTTTACCCAGAACACATGTTTGAGACTAGTTTCAGGACTAGTCAAAACCCCTATCTTCCACAAAGTGTATCTCCAAAAGTACAACGACCGAGAAGTGGAAATGTTTACCACATGTACCTTGATATTTCTTCTCAACAACATCCAATTTTTTCTATTTGAATCATTCTAGAAAAAAATTATAGCAAAAATGGTAAGATGGCCTTTAAATAACATACCTTAGAACACATCATCACAAGACTTCATCCTCCCTTGGAATTTCACCCTTATTCACTTCATATTCTCTCTAAAATTTGCCTCAGATCTCCTTGTTTACCTTAGATAAAAATCACTTGAGTTAGTGTAACAAATTAACTCCTAGGTGCCTTATTTATACTAGATATGGCACCCTCTTTTTAGGGTCGACTTGACCCAAATAAAATTCAATTTAATTTTTAATGATTATTCCATTAAGACTGACTTTACCAACAACATCCTTAATATTTATTGCAATGGGTCTGACTTGTAACTTCTTGTTTGCAACAAATTTTATTCTTTTAATTAATTTGGGGCTGACTTGTCACTTCTTGTTACAATTGTTTAAGGCTCCTTAACCATACTTTAGGGCTTTCGTCTTCAAGAGGGCATATCTCCTCAATCGTGAGGAACCACATGAAATACCGCCTACCATTGGAAACAATATGATGAGGACTTTCCATATATGAGTGTGTTACCTAAATTTACACTGTCCTTCATATCCTTATTTCTCAAACAACTTCAGGTTTCATAACCACACCTATGGGGCTTCTTGTAGACTTATTCAAATGCACCCACCACATCTGTTGACATCAATGATAACCATCCATCCAACAACATCAATGAAAACCAACTATCCAACAAGTCCGACCAAGCTAACTTACTTGCACCTTCAATTCCAAATTAAGTATGAACCACCGATCCTAATTAATCTCAGTTGTTGGATCCTTGGGGAAGGAGTCTCCAAGAGGATTCGTTCGGAAAGCCAATGGTGGTTATTGTTCTTTTGAAGATATTAGTCCAACTGACTAACTATCACACATCTTGGATCCCAAAAAGAGTGTGGGTCATTAGATCGGTCAGATCTTAACCATTGGATCTGGTAGAGTACTTGTGGTAATTTGGATCGTTGACAAGGTGATTAACCACCATCTGATCTATTGCATGAGCATGATGTCTCAGAAGGGTCAGATGTGAACAAGAATTCCACGTTAGCTTGTTGACTCAACATGCCACATTGGCATGCCAATTCATAGGACACGACAATAGACATATGTGAATCAGAAGTTTCCATGTGGAAGAGGACAACTCCTTCATTTTACATTTGGGGCGAATTGAATAGTCGTTATTGGTCCTAAAAATTGAAGATCGAAATAGATAAGGATCGTTGATCACGATTGATCTGAATCGTCCAATTGTTCGAAAGACTACTCTCAGAAGAAATGTGTAAACAATGAGTTATAGGTTCTCGATGAGGGGTTCTTGGATGTGCAGGAGTCTGAGAATATTCAAGCTTCAGATTTGAGAATAAGTTGTGTAAATAATAGGTTAACCCTCCAATAGCAATTTTCTAATAGTATATCGGAATTCGAACATCAGAATAATTAGTGAACTTGGCTAGTTGGTTTTTTTGAAGAGAATTCTCCAATGGGGAATTCCTAATAGTCTTGCGGCCCTCATATCTTAGTAAAGCTAGGGAATGGAGAGATTGGAGAACCTAATATCTTGTGGGAGAGGGATGTGTGAGAATATTTAGACGTGATAAGTTGAACCTCCGATTGGAGGACCCGATAGTGTATCGAACGTCAGCTTTGGGAGGATTGAATTGATTTGCAATGTTTGTCTCAGTGGTCATGTTATGGAAAGGATTATGTAAGTGATATCTTGTCACTTCGATGAGGATTTACTAACAAGGCAAACCCAATAGTTAAGTGGGATTGTGAATCCCGAAGGCCTATGTGCGATGGCATATTAGTCAGACACGTCAACCAATATGTACAGGCTTGGTCCATGTGAATGACAATAGACCAGTGACATTGGCTAGCACGTGACAAGTAGATCCACATGGAGGACATGCGGGCGTGGTGATGTCATCATAAGGAAATTCCCAAGAAATTTAAAAGGGAATAAATTCCTTCCTGGAGCTCAAAATTGAGCATAATTATAGTCATTGGAAAGCCCTCAAAGAGGAGAATTGGATCATGAGCTCAAAATCAAAATTAGGCCAATAAATAAGAAGAGGAATTTTCATATGCCCCACTAGCATAATGATGATTAGGGGTTGAGTGTGTTACAAAATGGTATTAGGTCATAGTTACAACACTCGATTTGTATGGGACAAGAACCAGGCTAAGAATAAGAAATGGCAAGAATGTCTACAAGGCTCAATTGACAGAGTTCCACAAGAAGGGAAAGATTATCTTTTGGTTTAAAAATTTATTCCATCCTCTGTTTTATTTACTTAAATTTTGAGAAGAATAAAAGGTTCCAGCCATGTATATTTTGTTTAAAATAATATTGATGTACACTAAAAACATGTTTTAAGTGTAAACAGTAACAAGATCAGAGCCCTAAGTTTGGGGCTATTGTGAGCCAAAGAAGGCCTTATTAAGGTCAAGTAAATGCATGCAATTTTAAGTTCCTAGCTAGTTAACAATAGTTTGTTGTTTCAACACTGAGAGGACACAATGCAGTAAAAGAAAATGACAGTGGAATGGATAGCATGGCGTGGAAAGAAACCTCATGCATTAGAGATAAGGAATTAGAGTGAGAGGATGATAGTAGAAACCCCTCCAATCTTGGCAGAGATAATAAGAATATGGAGACTAAAATTCAGAGTTATAAGGATGATAAGAGAGCTTATCAGGGCCATGGTTCAAACAAAATGTCTGAGGGGACAAAGAGAAACCAAAAAAGAAGAATGTTTAATCCTGACTTAAGGAATGAGCCTATAAATTTCAAGGACAAAGTACATAAACAAAGGTTTTGGAACAAGGAATTGTTAGAAATATGGTAATAATCTTAATTTCCTAAACCACTTTATGTTTACTTGAGGATATAATTATTATCCTTGGTAAACATACACTTAGTTATGTGTACCATTATTGATGGTTACTTATTTATGTACTATATATGTACATTATGTTAATACAAATTGATTTGGCTTGGTGCCTTTTCTGCCATGTTCTCGTGTTCTTGATTTTCTTGGTTGTGTTCTTGCTGAGTATTTTATCATGTGGTATTAGAGCACATTTATGATGTGATGGCCTTGAACATTCATGTTGTAAAGGGTTGTGGTTGAGTGGGAGAACAAATGAGCTAGCCATTGGAAGGTGTTGAATATTTTCACTCAACTTCTACCAATAGAAGGATAGTGGTTTTGGAACATTGAAATTTAATGGTGAGATATTATTTCATATTCTGGTTTTTGTTTGGAGAAAATCAAGAAATGTTTGAGAAGAAATTAATCTTGTCACTACGTGTTTTTGAAAGCTTCTGGATTGCATTTATTGTAGATGAAATATGGTTTTCTTTAGAAATAAATCTTTGAAGAATTTTTTATTGGATCGTTGAGGAGTTTTTTTTTCACCAATCCACATTTTTTTTATTGTTGTGAGAAGAAAGTCTTGAAGGAATTTTGTTTGGACCCAAAATTTGTGTATTGGGATAGTTAATCCTATAGATATCAATGATTTTGCCCCATAAATACTTACGGGCGATGTATACACAATTTTTTTCTCTAAAGGGATTCAAGCCCAAGTCAGTTTGAGTTTCTTTGAATGCTAAGGGTTTCGAACTTGGACTTGAGTTTATTTATGTGCTAAACTTGCTTAGATCGACCAACTCTCTCCCTTTAAAACTAATTAGAGTGGGGTTTTGTAAGGGTTGTGTAATATGTGTAAATAAAGTAGGATTAAAACCATGTATGTGTGAACTCAAATTGGTCTAAATATTGAACTTGAATTAGTTTGAGGCATGGTCAAACCAACGTGAGGCTAAGGGTTTTGTAAGATTTGTAAATGGTGCATGTTTAAAACCTATGTATATGTGAACTTGAATCGGTTTGAAGCTTGAAATTGGGCTATTTTGAAGCATGTTGAATCCCAAGATTCAAACTCGTGCCCATGGTAACCTCGAAGCCAGTTGGAGAGCCAATTGGAACCACCTCTTGCAACCATTCCTTCAAACTCAAAAGCCGAGTATACAGGTTGGTTGGAGGGATGATGAACCACCCATTGCAACCAATGTAAGGGAAGTTGCATCATGCAAGTGTTTCATTGCTACAATGAGCAAGATATATATTTCATTGGTATTCATCTTGAAGGATTTTTTTAATAAATATTTTGAGAAGGGAGACCATGTCAAGATGCGAGTGATTTGATCGAGGGTGGCATAGGGTGGTATCCACTAGTAATATCATCTCAACATGGAAATAAATATTGTTGATTGAAGACTCTTGATAAAACAAGAAGTGCATTGGAACATTGATTGAAGAAGTGCATCCCTCGTTGTTAACAATGCCATTTAGGCCTATTAATCTTGCCACAACAACTTCCATCCCAAGCCTTTTGCATGGACCGAAGTAGCATGGTGCATGGCTCATGCTGCTAATTTGAAGGAGGTTGTTCAAGTGGATAAGGCACCAAGATTGATTCCTTATTCTCAAGAAATTAAAGCTAATAATATTGTATTTGTTTATGGTGTAATGGGTCTTATTCCCAAGACTGGAAAGTTCATCTCAGATAATGTGGAGGAGCAAATGGAAGATGTTCTAAAAAATATGGGGGATATTTTGCAAGCAAGTGGTTCTATCTATTCTTCAGTTGTCAAAACAACTATTATGTTGGTTGATCTTAACGATTTCAAGAAAGTAAATTAGATTTATGCAAAATATTTTTCATCACTTGCACCAGCCCGGTCCTGATCTGGATTATTTTTGGAACGAAGTGAAAGAAGAGATATTACAATGAAATACTCATGAAAATTTCTAGAATAGAGAAATACAACAATACTTGATTTCTATTAATGAAAGTATTGTAAAGAGACTATAAAAATATAGAGTGCAAGACTCGCTAGAATGGTGGCAGCTTTATCTCTGAGAAGAGATGTGACGACTACGCTCATTCACAAGAACATGATTACAATGAGGCTCGGAAGGAATTTTTATGATAACAATGAATGCCAAAAACCTAGACATCCAAAAACCTAACCCTAGGAGATGAAACGCCAAAATTCATGTGGGCCTCGTTTGGGTAAGTTAGTACATTAACTTCCCAAGGCCGTAACTTTTGCATATGATCTCCGTTTTAGGCACATGATAGCTCGTTGGAAAGGTATTTTCGAGAACTACACATTATGTCGTCAAACTTTGACTTTGTCTACAATTTGACTGTGGCAAACCAAAAAGACATTATTTAGGGCCCCAAAATGACCCTGGAAGTACAACAAGATGTGTTGACATGAAAACATACAAAATAAGCCAGTTGGATTATGTGGGAGTCCACCAGTGTCCACTTGGAAGATGTGTAAGGTTTCAGACAACCCCGGAAGTGTAGAACCCACAATTACAAATAAGTACATAAGAATGTGTTGCACTAAAAATTGAAGAGAAGAGCCAGTTGGAACAACTGGGTGGCCACCAATATCCACCTGGATTAGGTCCACTTATCAAGTTGCAGCATTACCCTTAAATGAAAAGATTGAAATTGATTGCATTGTGACCCTATAGGCTTCAGAGTATATTTACGTTGTGTTCTTTGGTATCTGATTGTCGTTGTTGAAGAGTCACGCACAATCCTTTTCAGAATATATGCTCTTGGATAAGATATTTATGCCCAAACTAGGCTAACAGAAGAAGGCTCTAAGCCTCTCTCTAACATTTAAAATTTTGCAGTTTGAAGGATGATAACACTAAGGTCATTTGACTAGAAAAATTCTTCGGTTATGTGTGCATTTGTTTTCACATAGATGCTTTGATGGGTGATTTGTTTTTTGGTAATTGAGTTATAAGGGTGAAATTTTACATGTAATGATTCCATAAGATGTTAATCGGATTTATAAGGCTTTGATGTGTACTTAAGGAGTTATAAGGTGATTTGTATTTAGTTGTCAACGTCATTGCATGGAGTTCTCATCTTCCTTAATATAAAATGAATTTTTTGTCTATCATCCAAAACATGCCCGAAATTGAATAAGGGGTCTTAGGAGATTTGTATGTGTGTCATATTGACATTTGGTGAGATTTGTTTTCTCTTCGCACACTTCACATACACATATAACAACATAAAGCACATTCATTTTCATCAAAGGAAATACAACAAATCCACTCATGCAAAGAAGGCCACAAATACAAAATACACAAGCAATCTCATCTCAAGAAGGAAAACAAACAGATGTCCCCATATTTTATAGTAGGTCCCTTGCACTTGCAGTTTGTAACATCAACAAGACATGTTTCTTGTACTTATTATTTGTAAAGTTTTTTGTGCAAGAGTTTGGAGTAGTTTTTCTTCTTCTGGCGACATTGTATGGTCTTTTTATGAAGACACCATTGATTTGTGTACATTATATGACCTGCTTAAAATTGAATAAAGGGGTTCAAACATGAGTTTGAATTTGTGTATATAAAACCTGCCTGAAATTGAATAAGGGGGTTTTCAAAAGAGGTCATAGAAGTTTGATTTTTTTTTCATATTCAACACACTTCATAATGGCTAGGATTGAAGCAATGATTTCTCTATTGCACACATTAATCTTCTCAAATTCGGAATCTACAGTTTCATTGAACAAAAGCACTATCACTACAGTGCTCACCTGCTTACAAGTCATGCATAGAAAGGTTGATATGTTCAAATTTCAAAACAAATTGTTATCTGATGAATTGAGTCTCCTTCGACATCGACATTATGATCTCATATTTCTTCAACATAATCCATTGTTTGGATTACCTATTGACAGTGAACAAGAGGGCCTTGAGCATGTTCCAACTATGCCTCGAATCTAGAAATTTGATGCAAATGTTAAACCAGATGAAGATGATTTACATGACGATACTAGGATAAGAGATGTCGACACTAAGGAGAATATTGAACTTAAGGGAAATGAAGATGAGTTGGATAAAGTCACTAAAAAGACAAAGAATGACATCATGACATATACAACTAAGGATACTCTTAAGGATGATGCAACTAAAAAGTTTAGACCTTGGAAAGAATTGCATCTAAAAATGAATCAATATGGCTTAGGATATGAAAAGGATGCTGGCAACCTCTTTCATATTATTAATTATTGCACACCAATTACATTTGTGAGTGGTAGTTTGTTAGATGATGATAAGGAACAAATGTCGAATCTTGAACATGTACAAGATGTTGATGCAATCAGAGATGATCAGGATGATGATGATGATGCAAATGTTCATGCAGTTAAGGATGATCAAGATACTAATGTAGTTTCTATGAATACATCTATAGGTATTGTGGATGTGTATGATCATGCTGATCAGTTGGACGAAGAACCCATACAATGCCAACAGTGTCACTGGTTTGGCCATTATGAGTCAAACTGTTTTGATATTCACCCATGCAGTTTTTTGTGGGAAGACCAATCACCTCTCAATAAGGTGTCAGAAGAGCGGGGAAATTCAGTGGAAACATATACATTTTGAATGGTTAGGGAATTGGCGTTGGAATTTAGAAACCAAGCTATTGGAGCAATCCTATCGATGGGTTCATATAGAATTTCATCCATGTTTACAAGGAACAATTTCTACAGTGGATGGTTATGAGTTCTTTGGATTTGATGATTTGAGGGAAAGATTGAGGCCCACTTGAGTTTTGTCCTTTAAGTTGAATATCGAGCCTTTCGACTGCTCCCAAATACATTTTTATTACCCTTTTTCACTTTTAAGAGGGGTATATCTTGTGATCAAGACTTCATATATTTCAGTTGACAAGGGGAGCTTAGTGATTATATGTTAGACTTCAAGTTTTGAAGTCTACCTTGATGGTTTGAAGTTCATTCAGGATGATGTTTTTGGGGATGATGATGATTGATTCAAGATACAAGATACATAATCGATGGTTTTGACATAGATCATTTATGGGATCGATTTTGCAGATGGATGATGGATTCAGGATTATGGATGCATTTATTCAGGATAACTATGTTTTATACTTGATGATGGATTTGATGATTTGGAATTGGATTGGTCAGTTTGACTTTTAGAGGAATTTTTCCAAGACATTTAAGTACTTGGCAGTTTTTATGAATTCAGGATTTTTGATGGATATTGTATGGATGGATGACTTGCCACATTTTGGGATTTGATGGATTTCAATCACCTTGTGACTTTGATGGTGGTTCGAAAGTTCGATACCTTGATGAAAATTTGGATTTGCGATAGTACCAATGATTCACTTGGTTTAATTCCCATGTGATTTTTATGGATATAAGGTTCAGATGCCTTTTGACACTTTTTTCTACTAGCTGGATTCTGGAAAGTTTTTTTGTGTGTCGATTTCTAAGAGTAGTTTGTGAACTTATTTGTTCACTAGATAGTCTTCGGACTTTACATGGATGATCTTCAGATCTAATAGAGGACAATTTTTTCTTCTGCATTTGTGTTTGGTGCATTCAGGATTGTCAGGCATTTTCAGGATTTGGGATGTGTTGTACATGTAGCCAATTCACTTCTCATTAGGGTTTTCTCTCATCAATTTTAGGTTCACTTTAGTGAACACCTATAGGTTTTCTAGATCATTTGTTACATAGTGAGTTTTTTAGACTTGGTTTCAACATCCACTTTTGGCATTTTTTTGGGAAGATCTTCGTTGACAATCATGAGATTTTAGACCATGAGTTATGAATTGAAAAATTATCATCTTTTGCACTAGTCCTTGTTGTTGAACTGAAACATTTGTATGAACTTAAGATTAAGGGGGGTTTAGGAATATTGTAGTAATCTTAATGTCCTGAACCACTTTATCTTTACTTGAGGATATAGTTGTTGTCCTTGGTAAACACACACTTAGTTATGTGTATAGTTATTGGTGGTTACTTGTTTATGTAGTATGTATATGTACATTATGTTAATAAAAATTGATTAGGCTTGGTGCCTTTTCCACCATGTTTTCGTCTTCTTGATTTTCTTGCTCTGTATTTTTATCAGGAATGAATGAACATGTTGTGTGATAATCACAATGCTACCTATAAGGATGGGTTGATAGATCATGTTGCATTTATGATTGATGCATGTATAAAGGCTAAGACTATGAATAGATTCCTTGTGATTGAGGAGTTGATTGAGAAATGAGGTAGTCAGTCTATTTAGTATGATAATAGAAGAGGCATGTCATTGGCTATCCATTTAAGAGTAAGTAGATGGGTTATGTGACCAGAAGGGATATAGGGGCCCAAAAATTGTGAAAGAGGTCACATGTATGGAAAACAGAGGTGAAAGGTCTTTGTTAATATATTTGGGACAAGATACTGTAGTAATGTAGAAATATGCAATTGAAGCTCAACAAAGAACATAGTCAGGATGTTGACTGATGAAGAGCATGGTCAAGCAGTGCAACCATGATAATGAGGGGAAATCTCTCAACTTATCTCCTCATATTTGAATATTTTTTAATTCTAGAAAGGTTGTATTTGTTGTTAAATAAGAACATAAGCATGATAGAATGGAAAAGGGAATGGTAGCTAGAAGACATATGCACTAATAGGAACGAGAACAATAAAGTGTTGGGTGCATATAGATATGCAACAAAATGCATATGAAAATGATGAGAATACATATAGAATTATTAAGAAGTCTATCGATATAAATTTTTATGATGAATATTTATGATCAATAGTGATTAGGTGACTAGGAAACGTTGATAGCATGAATAGAAATGTCGTGGATGTTGCATAGAAACTACCGAGGAAAAAGGCTATGAACTGTGAGGTGTTGATACAGAGCTTGGTAAAGGGGTGCATGAACCTTCCCAAGACACAAATGGATCAGGTAGCATCCAATGCAGAATGAAAACCATACATGTATGGTCTGATATGCTCAAATAAGAAAAGGGAATTGAGGTATGGATCCCCTTAGTAAAAGTTTGTTGGCTGGAAATAATTGAGGCATGAGAAGAAAATAGTTGTTGGTGTTTTCTATGCCCTAGGTAATTGTGATGTCCCTTTCCAAGTGATCGCTCTAGATGAATGATGTAGTAGCTTAGCTGACTCCCATAGGCTATAGACATCAAAGAAAAGGGGGTCAAGGTGATTATTTGATTTCACTTGGTTAGAAAAGGTTATATTTATAAAGTGGCATTGAGTAATTAATTAAAAAGGTGTTTTAAGTGACTTGAGTTTATAAAGTCACTATACTTTATTAAAAGGGTAAAAAGGGTCCGAAAAGGGTCGATGAGGAAATAAAAGGAGAATGATGGCTCCCTCTCACATTATGCATACATTATTTTTTTTTAAAAATCATTTGAGAGAGTTCTTGTGGCTTTGTCTCTTGGGACGAAAAACCCTATAGAGAAAAATATTGGTTTCGATGGTGAGACTATCCACCCTAGCTGGTCATAGAGAAGAGATCATTCAAATTTCTATTGTGTGCTTCATTGTGGTTGAGTTTTTTCATTTGACGGTTGAGTCCCTTGCTTGCAGAGGTCGATTTTATTAAAGTAGGGCAATTTGAGGTTTGTGACTAAATTCTTTTGGTATTGTGGGTAGAATTTCCTAGATTGGGGGTCGAGTACTCATGTGGGTCGAAGTTGTAGATGTGGTGGTTTCATTTTTTTGAGAAAAAAGGGGTGAATCAACTTGTGGAGGCAAATTCTTTAAGTGTTTGGCGAGTTTATGAGTAGCGAGGCTGAGCTCTTGTTGTAGGGAGGTCATATTTTTATGTTGGGCCAAGTTTATCTATGTTGGGACATATTTACTTACCTTGAGGCCGAGTTCCACTATCTCTAGCCGAATTTTCTCATAGCATAGGTCATTTTACTTGTGGTTGTTGTTATATATTGTTGGGGTCGAATTTATTGCTGCCAAGAGGTCCGAATATCAGTAGTTGTCACCTACATTACCGCAACAATTTCCTGAATTGTTGCACTTAGTTGTTGGGTTGATTTCCTTTCCCTCAAGTCTGTTCTCATCCAAGGAGAGTCGAGTTGCACTGCTAGGTAGGGTTTGGACTGTTGGGAGGCCGATTTACCTTAGCAGGGACATATTATTTTAGGAGGCAGCCAACCTTCCTTGCAGATTTCGTTGCTAAGAGGGGTTGTATGATGTGTGGGGGTCAAATTTATGGGCATGAGGGTTAATTTGATAATATAAGAACAATTTTTGTGTAAGAGGATCATTTCTATTTGTTTTTGTAAACCTGAACTGATGTAGAACCATTGCAAACACACCAGGTTTGAGTCACAATAAAATCAGTTAGCAATTGTGGTGTTTCCTTGTTGTTTGAATACTTTACTTGAGTTGATTTGTGTTGGCACTTTGCTGTAATTATTTGCATAAAATGTGAGTTTAATTGGGCACATTGAACCCTCTACATTTATCCTAAGTTCTTGAGAAACCAACCCAGAAATTCAACAACAATCTATAGAGGTATTTTGCAGTGGTTGTGAACCTACAACCTAGGTGTTTAACGAAAGTCATCAACCAAAAATATACCAAAAATTGCTACAACAGTAAGGATCGAGTTTATCTATGTTGGGACAGATTTACTTGCCATGATGCCAAGTTTTGTCATCTAGGGATGAGTTTTATCGATTACTGGTTGATTTCTGGTGTGTAAAAGCGTCATCTTCATCATAGGGGGGTGAATATTATTGTTGGGTTGTTTTAAATTACTGTTGGGTTGTATTCATTTGTTGGGAAACGTATAACTCCTTGGCTGGGTCGTATTCTACATCTGGTGGTTGAGTTTACTGTGTGGGATATCAAGCTATATTTGAGGGTCAAGTTCTTCCAAGTCTGGGTGTTGTTCAAATCTCATCCAATAGCTGCAATAAATTGTTGCTACAGACCTATATATCTATTGTATGCTTGCAACCCCTATTATTTAATAAACATGCCAGACTTTGACTTCATGTGTTTTTTGTTATGATAATTTTGAAATGACAAATTATATCATTGCTGCTATATAATCTCAAGCAATAATTTTTGGATATACATTATGCACAATTTTTATATTTACTCTTAGAAAACAATCAAATTTGTTAAGCTAGGAGTAAAGGTTGTTCTATATGCAAATTGTTTGACTAAATGCCCAAGTCAAAACACTGAACCCAAGTTTGAAAAAAATTAGTAAGGGAGATTAAAGTGGTATCAGAGCATGTGATCCTCCCAGACTATGAGGGTATACAAGCTTGGCTATGGAAAACAATCAAAACAATGTAGGGAACAGTGGAACTCGTGGTTCAAGGGGGCAACGAACAAGGAATCAAAGACAACAAGAGCAAGATGAGGAGTTTATATATTGTTTGAGGGAGTATATGGCGCTTAGTGGGGAATTTCACGCAGTCATGTCATTCAAGGATTTTTGCACCATCAAACATCCTAAGTGGTATGAACCCAAAGTATCAGTGGACAAGAAGGTGAAGGTGCCAAGGAAAAAGGTACTAGTTTATGAAGATTCATATGCTTCTAAAAATGAGGAAAATGTTGACTCTTCGTATATTTTTTCTCCTGCAAATGAGCACATGGACGCTCATGAGGCCTTAGAACCTGAGACCACAAAGGAGATTTGGGTAGAAAAGGAAGAAGATATCACTGATACAGTTTTATTCTAGCAGAATGACACTGTGATTTGGGATGAAGAAGAACCAATTAATGACACTGTGATTTGGGATGAAGAAGAAGCAAATGTTGTTGATGGTATGGGAGACAAAAGTCTGTTTGATGTTAACTTAGAGACCATCTTTGATAGGCCTTGTGGAGAGAAGAGTTTCCTTGATGAAGCAATGCTTGATCATGATGCTATCCCACCTTTTGGAGATTGCATGATATCATCTAGTGATCCAATTGGTTTTAATGAAGGTAGTGTTCTTACAGTGGAAAAAAAATAGAAAATCAATGGTGGGACAACCCATGCCACTATGATGAATATGAAGAAAGGCCTTCAACAATGCAGGAATTGAAGGACCAATTATTGGTCTCAGAGGAGAAAATTGTACAAGTGTTGACATGAAGGGAAGATCGTGCTCATAAGTTCATTGAAGAACTTTTTTGGAAAACCCAGATTGAAGAAAGACAAAAAGGAGTTGCAAGTGGAGTCACTAGTGCTCAATTGCGTAAAACAAAGAAGAACTAGAACAAATGAAATCATATTACTTGTATTTGTTCATGAAAAGGGATATTTCTCTCAAGCTCGTTGAAGACAAGGGAAGGGAGGTTGAGGAGTTTGGTTACTAGTTGAGTTTGGAGTACTCCTCATCACTTACAGGAGAGACTCCATCATATTTGGAAACCCTTACACATGAGGACATGAGTGGAATCCATGATTTGAGAGAGGAGCCTCTTGTGATGATCCTGCACAAGGAGCATTTAGAGTTGCAGGTGCTTGAGGAGAGGTATGGGGGTTTTGACTATGCTCTTGTTTTTCTTTGTGGGGATCATGAGCCATTTCTTTTAGAGAGTCCACTAAAGGCTCAAGGCTTAGCTATGAAGGAGATAGTTGAACACATTCCTTGTGGACCAGATTGTAAGGAAGTATATGCAACCATGGATTGGGTGGAAAGGTATATGACAGACATGGGAACACTCTGGGATATAGGTTCATGCGACACCAGTAGAGTGATGGATGCAGTAGCTCCTACAAGATACAAGTTGGTATAGGATGATTCAGTGATAAGAAAACATATGTAGGGGTATTCATTGGAACACGGTAGTGTACAATGGATTTTTGGGTCATTTATTTCAGGGAGACCTCCCGATAGAGTCCTCAAGCATACCATTGAGTTGAGGTTGCCTAGGATCGATGAGTGGATGGGTGAGCCTCAGGGAGAAAAATATCCCTTGATGATCGATCTTCATCTTGTATATCATCATATGAGGGCCAGGGAGTAGGATACTTATAGGTCTGCTTCCAAAATTAATTATGAATTCTTGGTCATGCTCTTGGGGTTGACCAACACACTAGTCAATTTCCAATCTTACAGGAAGTGGCAGAGGCATCTATTGTTGTTATTTAATTCCCTCATTATATATAGAAGGACATGGGAGATTCACCTAATTCAATTGGATGAGACATGTGGGATTGTGGCCATGATAGAGTTATTTCATTGAGCCATGTGATCAGTGCGCAAAGTGCACATAAGGAGATATAGACTCTGTTGGATTGGTTCATAGACATTTTAGTAGGAATTGAGAGTGGTGGAATTCCAATTTGGTGGTGGGATCCTGACATTCATCAGAGTGATCAACTACTTCAGATGATGAGGATGATTGACATGATTGTGTCAGTGATTGGTCTATGCCATTATGGGGATATTGTGAGAGGAGTTGTTGAGATTTGTTCTATATGGGGAGGTAGATTTTCCATCACGATACCCATGATCGAGTCTATCCATGGGTTGGAAAACTTTGAATTCACTTAGATGCTTTGATGAGACATGATCCAGGATAGTGAGTTCAATCCTTTAATGGATTTCAACTTGGGGGTCCAAGAGAGGAGAGCACAATATGAGCATGGTGATCAGATTGTTATGATTAGAGGGGTGAAGAATCAACATGATGGTTCCTTGTGGAGGTTAGCTTGAGACCCTGGGATTATAGTGTTTTATAGCTCAACAACTGATATAGATGAGATGGATAGTCCCCACTTTCCGGAGTTTACTCCTGGGGTGCATAGGATTGGTTTCTTGGAGGAGCGGTCTTGTGAGGAGTTGATCGAGTATATAAAAATTAGGATTGGTTGACTTATTAGGGGTAGTCAGGTGGGTTCTTTTGTTAACATATTACAGATCAACGCTATGGGTAGAAGGTGCTTCACATCTTACAGGCTAGTTTGGGACCTTGGTGAATTTACCATTTACAGGAAGATCTGAGAGAGGTTTGCATGGAGGGACTTTGCAAAAGATGCGTTGGGAGATATGGGGGAGAGTACGACTTTTCAACAAAGAAGGTCGGAGAACACTCATCCAACAATGTTGATGCAGTATTTGCTCATTTTTTAGCGAGAGTGGGAGAGCATATTGATATATTTCATCACAATTTTACCGAGAGTGCAGGGAGCAGATAGTATGTGTGCAACGATTTACCAGTTATCAGAGTTCATGCACTTCTCGGTGATTACTTTGGAGTATGGGGCAGCACAGGGGAAAAAGTTATCATGGGGGGAGATGTTTAGAGTCAATGAGAATCCCAGAGTCATTCCCAGTGATTGGGACAATAGGTTTCATAGGGCATGTTGGCAGGAGCTACTCGGATTTGCAAAGATAGGTTTGACTCCTAGTATTAGTTTTTACCCTCAAATTGATGGTCAAGCAGAGAGGGTGAACCGACGGGATGAGAGGTACCTACAGGACTATGTGAGGTCATGGATAGAGTGGTTACGTTTAGGTGAGCATTGCTACGACACCACTCATGATAGTTTGTAAACCATCCAGGATCAACAAAGGAGGCATGTAGACAAGCACATGGTGGAGTACAATTTTGAGATTGGAGATGTGGTTTTCTTGAGGGTGTAGCTACATAGGTCATTTCCATTGAGGAGAGGTGGCACTGAGAGGATTATGCCACACCTCTATGGTCCCTGAAGGGTAACCCATAGAGTTGGAGAGGTACCCTATGAACTATATTTTCCAGAGGGTATCCATATTCGTAGTGTTTTCCATGTGTCATGCCTCAAGAAGGCGTGGGGACCACAAGTTACCACTTCCATTGAGTTACCACCACTAGATGAGAGGGGATAGATGATATTGAATCCCAAGAAAGTTTTGGACGTCCGGGGAAGGATATTGAGGAGTAGATTAATCAGGGAATATTGTGTTAGGTGGAGGGATTAGCCGGTAGGGGATGCCACGTGAGAGAGTGAGC
Source organism: Picea engelmannii (assembly GCA_009831015.1). Classification (NCBI taxonomy): domain Eukaryota; kingdom Viridiplantae; phylum Streptophyta; class Pinopsida; order Pinales; family Pinaceae; genus Picea; species Picea engelmannii. Next base: position 103,959 of record ML806081.1, read on the forward strand.
AAATTTTGCGGCATCCTGGTTTGTGGTTGTTTGAGGGCAAGCAATTTTGGGAAGGAAGGACTGTGATGTCCCTTTCCAAATGATCACTCCAGATGGATGATGTAGTATCTTAGCTTACTCATGTAGGCTATAGAAAACAAAGAAAAGGGGGTCAAGGTGATTATTTGATGTCACTTGGTTAGAAAAGGTTATATTTCTAAAGTGACATTGAGTAATTAATTAAAAAGGTGTGTTAAGTGACTTGAATTTATAAAGTCACTTTACTTTATTAAAAGGGTAAAAGGATTTGAAAAGGATCAACGAGGAAATAAAAGGAGAATGAGGGCGCCCTCTCTCATTATGCATATGTTATTTTCTAAAAAAATGAATTTGAGAGAGCTCTTATCGCTTTGTCTCTTGGGAAAAAAAAACCTAGAGAGAAAAATATTGGTTTCAATGGTGAGACCATCCACCCCTGCTGGTCATAGGGAAGAGATCATTCATATTTCTCCAGTATGCTTCATTGTGGATGAGTTTTTTCATTTGATGGATGAGTCCCTTGCTTGCAGAGGTCGATTTGATTAAATGAGGGTGAGTTGAGGTTTGTGACTGAGTTATTTTGGTATTGTGGGAAAAATTTCCTAGATTGGGGGTCGAGTACTCATGTGGGTTGAAGTTGTATCTATGGTGGTTGCATTTCTTTGAGAAAAAAGGGGGTGAATATGCTTGTGGAGGTGATTTCTTTATGTGTTGGGCAAGTTTATGAGTACCGGGGCCAAGATCTTGTTGTAGGTAGGTCGTATTTTTATGCTAGGTTGAGTTTATCTATGTTGGGACGGATTTACTTTGTGCCATATTCACCACAGGGGGGTGAATCTTATTGTTGGGTCATTTTTACTTACTATTGGATCGTATTCATTTGTTGGGAGTGTACAACTCCTTAGATGGGTCATATTTGTTGCAATAAATTGTTTCTATAGGAATGCCTATCTATTGTATGCTTGCAACCCATTTTATTTAATAAACAAGTCAGAATTTGACTTCATGTGTTTGATGTTATGGTAATTCTGAAATGATAAATCATATCATTGCTGCTATATAATCTCAAGCAATAAGTTCTAGATATACATTATGCACAATTTTTATATTTATTGTTAGCAAACAATCAAATTTGTTAAGTTGTGAGTAAAGGTTTCTCTATATGCAAATTGTTTGACTAAATGCCCAAGCCAATAAACTAAACCCAATTTTGGAAAAAGTTAGTAAGGGACATTATAGTAATGTTGTGATTACCTAAGTGATTCTTGATCTATGGAACACTTTTGTAGAAAATGGGTAAGAGAGATCTCTTGTTGGTTGTTTCCCTATGAAGAAGGACAACATATTCAAGAATATGTCTGTGAGACTTGTCATGTGAATGAATGTAGTATCCCATCAAGAAAGGATGATCTTAAATTGAATAAAAAGGCAAATAGGTATGAATGCATGAATGAACAAATTGACTGTGAAGCAAAGTAATAAATTCCATTGATACAAATCTGACCCTATTTTGAAAGGTCTAACTATTTTTGTTGGATACTATCTTGAGGAGGTTGTATACCCTCCCTCAGAAAGAGCTAGTATGAGCAATCATAAATTATGATAATTTTAAATAAGTGTGCATGTATAAGTTATAAAAAGTATGTCAGTTGTAGACATACATTATGTTGATGCATATAATTGAATGCATGAAGATGCATTGTGAATGTAAGATAATAAAGTATAGGAACATGTGTGAACATGTAGTTTGGACACATAATGAGAATGCATGGTTATGAGTTAATCTGAAATTGTGAGTAAGCAATTGAAATGATTGAGTTATTACTAACTCTTGGAAATGAGAACATTTTAGTTGTTGATGGATATTGCAACAAGAAATTTACATGTTGAAGTGGTCCTATGTGGATGGAATATGCAAATAATCTGTTAGGAGAACATTTCAGGTGTTGTTGGATATTGCAACAAGAAAGTTATAGGTTGAAATGGTCCTCTGTGGAACATTTCAGGTGTTGTTGGATAGAGCAACAAGAAATTTACATGCTAAAGTGGTCCTGTTTGGATGGACTATGTAAAGACTATGTCAGGAGAACAGGGCCATATAACTAAAGATTGCTAAGAATTAGGGAGTGGGTTGTATGATCCTATTTGCATAAGAATCATGGATTACATTTTAAAGAATGATGCATGTGTGGAAGACATGCAAATAAAATTTTAAACATTTTGAATTCTATATGGTTAATGTGCAAGGATGAACTTTATTGTAATTGAGTTCAGAAGATAACCTTGATATGTTAGTGTGTTTTTTCATTCAGGGAAGGAGGACTCTTTGAATGAGGAAAATTCAATAGGAACTTGACTGAAATTGCTCAGGGAAATGGAGCAGCCATGACCAAAAGGGGCAAAATGTAGAAACAATATGGGAAAGGGGGATACCTTTATCACTTTAAAACTAAGAATTGTTTAGCATATTTATATGCTTGTGTAGACAAACAAATCAGTGCATGTGTTTAAATGAATAACATGATTAAATCTTATGTAGAAAATTTGGAAAAAGAGAGGACTCCCTGACTCTTCTCTTGCTTATTTTTTTTTGTATTCTCTAAGATTGAGAATGTTGATGTATGTGTGATTAGTTCAGGCATAAGAATGTTGATAGTTGTATGAAAATAAAATAGCTGAAATATATCTATGTACACTCACAAACGCATTGAGGATAATGTGGTAGAGTGTAGTCAAATATTCTAGGGCATATTTGATGATGCTTGAGGATTTTAAAAATGATATGAAATTTATATTATGATTGTGAACATGACAATTGATATGAATGTGATGATGCTTGTTGTGTAGGAAAGATTGGAGTTTTTGAGGAGACAACTGCCAATGGTGAATAACCTCGTATAGAGGTAGAGATAAGAGGTTGTTGATTGAATAATTGATGAAGGGACCCTATGAGTTCCCTGAAGTACCAATTAGTGAGGTGATATGAAAAATGTTGTTGGAAACCAGGAAGGCATGAAATTTTCATGCCTATGTAGCATGTGGTATGAAGGGGATTAGGCAAGAATCCATTTTGAAATGTTTTATGTCTTGAGTAATATAATCATGATTGGTTGTTACATGTTATTGATACCTAGGTAGGGGATGATTTAGGAAATAAATCTATACGACAGAGGGATGAACCTTTCTGTTATAGCAAGATTTGCCTCACCATTTCTATCTTCCACAGAGGGCCTTTTTCCATTTCCTTATGCAGACTTAGCATCCCTTTTTGATGAATCCAGAGTTAAAAATATACATTTTTCGACATATACGTGCCCTATCAGCTATATAACAAGAGTATATGTAGGTTGCTCCACTATAGCCCGCGTACATCGGGATTTGTGCCAAAAAATACAAAAATGGAGTCGGGTTTCCATATCACGACAAGAGATCTCTGATCCTTGGCCTTCCATATACTGGAAACATTCTGACTCAGTCCTTTAGTTGCATTTTGAAGGCTATAAGAGCACAATTTTGAGCCATGGAAAAAGGAGAAAGCATTCAACTTTGAGAGCAAAGTTACCCTGGAGAAATTACTTCATATTGAGTCTGCAGCCCTTTGTCCCTAAATTCTGAACACAGTGTTAAGCCCCCAATATCTTTCCCTATTGTTGAGAGAACCTCATTATCTCTCTCCTTTGAGCTTGCCTTTGGTGGAGGATTGAAGTGGTGGAGACCCATCTGGAAGGAACTTGGTTTCTTGGTTTCGAACCGTGCCGACACAGAAGTCAGTAATGTTGACACTTCCATTGATCAATTATTAATAGAAATACTCATTTCCCGTCCTATTAGTATCATGCAAATATATGATTATTATCCATGGTCATGTTTGTAATTTTTATTAATGGATTATGATATCTAATGTGCTAACCCCTTTACATCATCACTATATACTTGCTTTGCTTGTTTGTTGAGAAATTACTGCAGGTATAAAGATTTGGGTTGGAGTGCTCAACAGTGGAACATAATCAAATGTTGGATTGAGGTAGGCCTCTTTCTTATCTTGCACATTAGTTTATATAGCATACAATGGAATTGAGTTGATTTCTGCGGTCATACCTATCTGCTGTGGTTTACCCTTGGCCATAGAGATTTTTTTCCTCATAACAGAAATGGTGACTCCACTGGGGATAGATCTTCCTTCTAAGCGTTGAAGTACTTTTTCTTCTTGTATCGCTCTTTTTCCTTTGTGTTTCTTGTCGTATCACTGCTTGGCAGATTATGTTCACTTTGAGTATGAGTTTTCAGCCTTTTTTCCCTTGCCTGGCCTTGTTTTAAAGCATGTATGCTCCTTTTGCCTTGACAGTCATGTACACATGCGTGTTGTCTCTCTGCAAGCTGCGTATATACGCATTATTCTCCTGAACAATTGCGTATGCCACTTTTCCTTGCTTGTTTACTTGGTTTAGTGACTGATGGGTGAGTTTTGATGATTGTTGAGCCTTCTTAGGTCTCTGTAGTGCATGTTGAGCTTTTCTGGATTGACAGGAAGCCTGTTGGGAGTTGAATTTATGGGCGTAGTCTTTCTCATTGTTTTTCATTTTTTGGTTTGTCCTTGAACTCAAGGTTGTTTACTTGGATGCTTGGTATTCTGCTTGAGTTATTTCGTTTCTACATAGTAGAATTTATATATCAGGTTGCTTTTCAGTCCATGCATTTTCTCTTTAATATATTGAAAATACAAAAAAACAGGCATTTTGCATTGGTTAACATTTTTTTCGTTGAACCTTTATCATTAGCTTAGTACATGTAGCGAAATATTGCATTTTACTTCTAAATTGTAGAGTTGAAGTTGAAAATTGCACTGTTTTTATTAGGATATCATTCATTGAAAAGTTAAAGGTAGACTTTGCATTATATTTATATTTATATTTTGCAGAGTCATAACATCATGAGTTTTGTTTCCATACCCTCTTGAGTAATCATGGCCAATAAAATTTACGCTTTAAACTAAAGTTGATTAGTCACGATTTTATTTCTAGGGTGCACAAACTAGCCTAGGATTTAGTGCCTTGGAATAGGGTTTTGTGAGTAAACTTCTCGAAGGAAATTAAATCGACATATGTGTCTAGGACATGGATTTGAGAATTCCATTGTATAATTGGTAATATTAGGAGGCTCCGCTCACACCTGATATAATCACGAGGTCGTGCAAAGTTAGTTGAAGGGATAACCCCTGGATACTCGCCTAGCGTCAAAGATATTTCTGTGGATTTATTCGTATTTGGGCATCTTGCTAGTACCCATACCTCTGTGAGAGGCGGTGCTTTCAATGTTTCAAGCTTTGCTACCCTGCCCATACAGTGATCCGAACTTACGACTGCTTGCTTGTGCATCAGTTATACGGTGGTTTATTAGTTTCTTGACTTAGGCATCTCATAGGTTACTTGAAGGGGTTATTTTGCTTGTATCCTGGGTCAGATAGAGGTCGGACAACACACAACCTTTATGGAGGATTACCTCTCCGTGCGGATCTGACCGACTGGTTGTTAAGCCTATGAGGGCCTCTATAACTGATTATGTTACCTCTAAACTTTAGCAGGGAGTCTCAAGTCCCTCTTGGACGAGGCATACCTTCTTTAGCGAGGGAGACCACTCAGCCACTTTAGCCCATTTGCATGCATATTGGCCGTTTGACTTTTTGGTATGCTCTTTGATTACTAGTTGGCATTAGGATATATTTGTATTTTGTAGAGTCATAAGTCGTCGTGGAGTCAAACCAACCTCCCCGCTAGTCCTGTCGGTTGCTATAGTTACCACTGGATTTCGGGTTCTTGCCTTCTAAAAGGCATAGAGTTTGTAGAAGTGGTACACACACATCCACCTTTTAGACTTGTGGTTCCACAAGGATGAGTATTGAGTCTAGTCTTCATAACACTGTGAGTTCTTCAACTCCCATACCCACTATAATTAATGGCACCCCTTCAACTCCTGCAACCACTATAGTTGCAATGTTGGAGGCCTATACCAGTACTATGGCTTGGCCTATAGTTAATGCTTCAACTCTTGCATCGAACCCTTTTGGAGGTTTCGGTCACTCGTCGGGTTACAATGTTTAGTCCATCCCTATGGCTTCTAGTCCATTTTCTTATGGTATGCCTAACTTCACGTCACAGTTTTCAACTTCCATCCTAGTTGCTGGCCCCAATGCTAGCCTTGGACTTGGGGGCACTACACCTCCTTACACTCCTTTTCTATTTGGTGGTTCTCATATTCCCCAAACAAATCCTAATTTAGGAAGTGTCCCTTTTCTTAACCCCAGGTCTAATCCTTCTACATCTGGATGGAACAACCCAGCTGGTGGAAAAGTTTCGCCTTACATACCTATCCCCTCGATGTCGATTCTAACCAATAATTTTGGCATGACAAATCCACTTCAATCCTCTGGATTCCCACCTGGAGGGGGTCAGTCTTACACTTTGGGCAACCCCCAACCCGAATCCAATCAAGTTGGGGGCAATTTTCAAAACCCTCAGCCCGGATCTAATCTGGCTAGGGGAAATTTTCATAATCCTTATCAGAACATTCCTGTTGGAATGATGCCCAACCCATCTTATACGAATCATCATGGAGGAGGTCCTTATAATTTCGGATAGGGTTTTGGTCCTTACTAGAATCCTGGATGGAATGCAGTTCCCAATGCACAATCTTTCGTGGGAGGGTGGGGTCAGATGTCGCAACCCCGTCTCCCTTTTCTAGCCACGCTTAATCTACTAGACTTGTCTAAGTTAATGATCTACCCGGTGATTCATGATATCACATGGCCCCCTGTCCCCACCAAACTTTCGTTAGACATTCCAAAGTTTGAAGGTAAGAATGGTGAAGACCCTGGTGATCACGTCACTACTTTTCACCTTTGGTGCTCATCAAATTCTCTGAACCATAATTCTATTAGGTTACGATTATTTCAACACACTCTCATTGGAGTTGCATCACAATGGTACATTGAGATACCTAAGGGGACATACAGATCATTCCATCAATTGGTGTTATCCTTTCTCGACCACTTTCAATTGCCCATTCATTACGACGCCGGTCTTGAACTTTTGTCGACTCTGCGTCAGGGTACCGACACTCACATCTCGGATCATATCTAGGAATGGCGTAGATGGAAGCGGATTATTAAGAATCCTATACCCCCGAACTTTCTTCTAGAATGATTCCTAAATCATTTTCACCCTCCTATCTCGAAGGATGTTTCTACTTCCAGGGTCTTCAGTGAGGAAGAAGCTATCTTTAGAGCCCAACAACTCGATTTGATATACGCTTAGTATGGGATGTTATATCACCTTCTTTCAGATGCACCACAACCAAATCATGATCCTAGACAGAATCTCGGACCTCATGTTGATGGCATTGTAGGGTCCGCCAATGTAAAGTCCACAGACTCGGCAACGAAGTCTGTTGGAGGGTCAGCTTCATCTGCATCCTCCAAATCCACCCAATCGGTGGATTTACATTACGTGCAATCGTCGAAGAATAACAATAAACCTAAGGACAAAGGCAATAATGAGAGAAAAAATGATAATGTTGGAGAGGGAAAGAAAGAGAAATGTAAGGTGAAGTTTCCTTGTAAACTTTGTACCGATGACCACCTTACACATTTATGCCCCAAACTCGCGGAGGCTGTGAGGATTTTAAATCTACTGCCCACTATGTTGACGAATACATTCCCACACAACCAACACTTAGCCTCGAGCTCTTCAAACTCTGAAAATGCGACCGGTGGAAGTCAAAACCCACCATCGCAAGATGACGACTGTGTTTGTATAAATATGGTCGACACAAAAAATAGATATAGCCACCCACTCTTGAGATTATAGCTCTTCAAAATCTAGTACCAGTCTAGAAGCTCCTCCTCCCCCTCTGGAGACGAACTTACAAATTGAGAAACCAGAGCCACTGCCTCGTATTATGAAAGGAGTACTTAAGCGCTCTACCCACAACCCTAATGCTAGAGCTGCCCAGAACTACTCTATTGTTGAGGATCTAGGCCAAACCCCTTGCACGATGTCGGCTTTAGAGGTACTCCAGACATGTCCATCACAGAGGAATGCCTTACTCTCTACCTTAGGAGCTCTAGAACCTAGTGGCTCGAAAATTATCAAGTTTGATGTCACGGATGTGAAGCCTCGCTTACCTTACCATGTGGCTTTCCAAATCGTCATGGAGTATTCCAAGTATACTATCAAACGATCAGTCATTGATGAAGGTGTTGCCACCTCTGTGATGTCCCTGGTATGTTGGAAAGCTCTCGGTTCTCTGGCCCTTTCCAAGTCGTCGAACATGTTGACTGCATTCGACAGTCATTCCTTCTTCCCTCATGGAATTATCCCTGCCTTTCCGGTCCAGTTAGGTGGGAAGACGGTAGAGGTGGAGGTAGAGGTAGTTTATGCACCTCTCGATTATAACCTGTTACTAGGTCGCAATTGGACCTATTCTATGGTCGTTGTCGTATTGTCCATCTTTCGTGTACTTTTTTTTCCTCATCAAGGGGAGATCGTGACTATCGACCAGTTATCCTTTGCGTACTCTAGTCCTAACGCATATGTTGGACCTTTGATCCCCGTGATCGACAATTCTCGACCGACAACTGAGAATATTGGTGTTGGAATGTATTCTTCCCTCATGGGTACCTTCGACTTCTCGGCACCGATTCACCACGTTTACGCCATGTCTAGTAGGCTCGCTTCCACAGGGAGGTCCATTCCTTTCCGCACTTCCTATTTTAGTGATCCATGGACCCTAGCTTCTCCGACTTCGTTGTGTGAAGGACAGTTGCATACTGGTATGGTTATGCCACTATCGGCAGTGGAGATTGCGTATCAAGTTGTTCTTGACTCTTCTGTCGATCTTAATCCTGTTACCTCACAGATGGACGAGGAGGATCTAGTTCTTAGGCCTGTATGGGCCACCTCGTTATCTTGTTCACATGATTTCCTTGACGAGACTTTTCTTTCAGACGAAGCCATCCTTGAAGCCATGAATGGTTCCAAGAGACCTTGGGATGACATGCATCATCGATCCTATTTTCTCCCAAGTCTTGAAAGAATCGAGCAAGATGACTTTCGATCTACCTTGAGTGAGATAGTCGGTCATGTCGTAGTTCCACTCGATACGCACGACATTTATGCTGAGGGAAATATGGCGAGTGTTTCTCCTACCGTCTCGATCGATATCTCTCGTACCCCTGGAAAAATTGAGAACGTAAATATAGGTACAGATTGTTCGCCAAAAGAAATTATGATCTACACCAATCTCTTCAAAGAATTTCGAGATGTATTTTCTTGGTCATACAAAGAGATGCCAGGGATCGACCCTCGGATTGTCGAACATGAGATTAGAACTTAACCGGATTCTAAACCTATTCGACAATGTCTTAGAGATGTGAATCCTAGGAAGGTCCCTGCTATTAAGGCAGAGGTGGAGAAATTGTTTAACGCCGACTTCATCTACTCAGTTCCCCTGACCGAATGGGTATCCAATCTTGTTCCCGTAAATAAAAAGCAAGGAACCATCCATGTGTGTATGGACTTTTGCGACCTGAACAAAGATTGTCCTAAAGATAACTTCCCCATGCCTTTCATTGATCAGATTCTCGATGGGTGTGCGGGAAAAGAAATATTTTATTTTATGGACATATTTTTGGGCTATAACCAAATCCAGATCAAACTTGAGGACCAACACAAGATGGAATTTATATGTCCTTGGGGTACTTTTGCATACCGGAAAATGCCTTTCGGCCTTAAAAATGTCAGAGCAACCTTCCAACGTGCCATGACTTTCGCTTTTCATGATCTCAAGGACATAGTCGAAGCCTACCTAGATGATCTTGCTGCTCACTCTCGCAAGAGAGTGGATGATGTTATACACCTTCGACTAGTTTTTGAAAGATGTCGTTACTATAGAATCCAGTTAAACCCTCATAAATGCATCTTTTGTGTTAAGTTTGGTCGTCTCTTAGGGTTTTTAGTTTCAAAGATCAGGATCATGGTAGATCCTCTTAAGGTTGAGGCAATACTTCAGTTGCCTCCCCCGCGCACAATTAGACAACTTCAAGGTTTACAGGGAAAAGCTAACTTTCTA
>ML806082.1:5234-21258 GCA_009831015.1 Picea engelmannii
ATTGTACTATTGCATAGATCCACAGTGTATGTCTCATGTCTATGTTCAAATTTGAGTCTTTAACACATAGATCCACAGTGTATTTTTGGTGGCTATGTTTAGATTTGAGTCATATCGGCATGGATCCACAATGTATGTTTGGTGGCCATGACATGTATTACTTGACATGGATCTTTGCATGTCGGCATTTATGCTTTGAGTCATTTGTATTCTGAGAATGGGAATGCCTACCTCAGTGATGATGTATTATTGTACTGTATTTCCTTGTTTGTTGGCAGGTTTCCGACCGACGTGTTCCTTGTTCCCAACACACACTCGACAAAGTATTTCAGCTATCACTATGTTCTAACTTCATACTTTGGGGGGGTTACTGTTACACATTATTTTCATCACCCTATGACCGTTAATGATGTACACCTATCTTTTGTCTTTAGAAGGATCAATGGCCTTAATCCCTGAAGAAGAATGAAGACACATTTTCCTAGAGAAATGAAATTGTCTTTTCCTTTGTAAAAACCTTGTAAAGAAGGATCGTCGCACCTTGTTCAGTGTTCAGGGTGCGATGATCTAGAATTGACGCAGGTTGCACCACAGTAGTCTGCGACATTGTCACACTTTGCTCAATATTAAGGGTGTAATGATTTTTTGTACGAAGAAAAAGAGAAGTTTCTTGATGCTTCTAGAATAGAAGCTTCAAGGGTGAGGTGGCCTCCGATCGGTTTGGATCTTAGTCACATCCCTGATATCATGAGATCATCCTAACCTTCTCACCCTATCCTTTTCATCTTATAAAAAGAGAGGAGGTCTCATGGGGAAAGCTAATTTTTATCTTGGATATTTTGGAATGGTTTTTGAGTTGTTGGAGCTTGGTGAGCTAGCTTGGAGTTAGAGGTTTGAGCCTATGTTGGATTTGAGTTTCACATTGCCAAGTTGAGATTGTGAATGAATTTAAAATCTACAGTCTTATCATCCGTGGAGCAGAAGTGTGTGGGAAGCAAGGAATTGTTGGAAGAAACCTGACAACATCAAAGCATCTGGTTGTATCTTTCTTCCACATTCTTTAATACAAATACATTGTTTATTTCTTATATGAACGTTATGTTTCCATGATTCCTTGATCACGTACATAGTTTCATATCGAATAGACTATGTTATTCTTCATTGAATTGCGTTTCTTTGCAGATACTTCTCCATAAGCCTTACGAAGGAGTTGGGATCACATTGTCGAGGTCAAGTATACAACATTTAAAAGGTATGTTTTGGATCCTCTTCTTATTTGATATTTGAAATCTAAGGAAAGTTCAGTGTATTGTTTGTTTTGTTTTAATTTCTTGTTGAAGTTAGGGAGAACAGTTTGTGTCTGCACTTACCGATTTGTCCAATAACAGAGGCAAAGGCCCCTTGATCTATAGTGCTAAGTATTACAAATCGATTAGATAGTAGTGTTTGTTTCTTTTTAGGATCTTTCGTCTTCTTGTTAGGGTTTGCTACTTGATTCTTCCTGCTCTGATCCAAAGACTCCATTGAAGTTCGTCTTTTTGAGTTCTTTTGGATAGTCACAAGCAAAATGGTCATATTCACAACAATTATCTTACTTGAATGGGAGCTTCTCATAACCTAGAACTTGGATTTGCAACCATCCATCCATGTTGAGTCTCACTGCCTCTGGTAATCCCTTAGGAGTGTCGACCTCTACACAGATTCAAGCACATGCAATGAGCCTATTTTTTGGGAAGGATCTATCCACATAGTAGCCTAGTTTGTTTCAAATGTTTTACAGTGACTCATCATCCTATAATATTAGAGGGTGTTGGAGGCACACCCAAATAAGGACCACAAAGGTACATCGACCTTAGGGTCAAAATTTAATGACCATTTCGAGAAAAAAAATCCCGAGCCCATGAAGTAGGGGCCTCCTATGAAGATTGTATCACGGTCCTCCATCTTCATTTGTGAGGAAAAATATCCTTGACCTTCAAAGTGGATTTGGATTATTTCCTTTGTATAGATTTTCTAGTTTAATACTATTGAGTTTTCATTGATTTTGGCAAGCACCGTAGTCTTGTAAATTTTATGATCAAGGCCATTTAATGGAAGACAAGGGCCTTCTTAGTAGTGTGCAAATGAAGGTTATCGCCATAGGCAATGTTAAATTTTAATCTCTTTTTTTCTTGCACTAAGACCTCATGTGGCTCAAATCCCTTTCTTGACGTTTATGTTGGTAATGGCCAATATTAATATTTATTTCCCTTTGACATATTGATGTTATTTTTGTGATAGGAAATGATGTTAAAATCATATACATAATGGTTTTTACAAAGTATTATTTCCTTCTTAATGTTTTTTTTTTCCAAGGAAAACCTCATGGAGAAACTGCCTGGCATTTCTCCACATTTCACGAACCGTACCTAGTATTAGGTTAAACTTGACTTGGTGAAAGAGTCAAAGTTGTTAGGTCAATAGTAGTGGTTTTGGGCACATGGTATTAGTGACATGTGTTATTGAGCATGTGGATTACATGTAATGAAAACCTATAAAAAGCAGGTGATACTCCATTGTAATGTGTTAAGAATTGAACGGTGAAGGCTCACTTGGTCGGGGTAGGAGATTGGTCGATTTGGTCGGGTTGGCCAAGGGAAATAATAGATCTATTGTTGGTTAGTTTTTTTGGTAAGGGTTTTCTAGGGTAAATCTGGTGTGATTTATGTCTGTTGTTGTTATGATTTCAAATATTATTTTTCTCTCGTATTTTTGTTTCCTAACAATTGGTATCAGAGCGATGGTTGACAATGAAGAAAAGAAATACGTGGTTGTTGGAGTACAAAGATAGGGTTTAAATCCCTAAGGGTCATTGAAGGCTACAAGAGACTTAAAGAGTAGAGGACGTGCAGTGTGTGGATAGTGAAGCCATGGGAGCCAGGTGCATGTGCTTGCACAGGGACTGAAAGTGAGTGGTGAAGGCTCACTTGGCCAGTTTGGCTCGGAGTGTGTGAAGGATATATGGCTTGGATGTTTGGATCTGATGGATGGATATGTCAGGTGTGGTTGGATATGTTATCTAGTTGCAGATATACCAAGAAGAAAGCAACAAGAACTGGAGGAATGGAAAGGTGAGAGGATGGTGACATAAGTATTGAGATAACAACAATGAAAAAAAATGATGGAGTTGAATGTAAATGGGTATATGAATGTAAGACTTGGTTAGGAATGTGTACCCTAGGTTTGAAATTTCACCGGTAAAGTCTATACGTAGACCTAGGTGATCGGTGGGAGAATGTGGGATTCCCAGATTCCCTGACTTTAAGGGAGGTTTGGTTGGATTTGGTCATGGATAACCCCAAGTCAAGTTTAAAAGGGGGAATATTGTTAAGATAAACTTGACTTGATAAAATAGTAAGTTTTTAGTTCAACATTGGTTGTTTCGGGGACATGGTATCGGTGACCCATGGTATTGAGCCCATGGATAACATGTAATGAAAGCCTATAAATGGTTGGTGATACTTCATTGTAATATGTCAAGAGTTGAGCAATGAAGGCTCACTTGTTCGAGGTCAGGAGATTAGTTGGCTTGGTCGGATTTGGCCAAGGGAAATAATAGATCTATTGTTGGTTGGGGAGTTGGAAATGTTCATTGCATGTAAATGGGCATATGATTGTAAGACTTGGTTAGGCATGTGTACCCTTGGTAAATTACTAGTAAAGTCTAGAGGTAGACCTAGGTGATGCGGGGGACATGTGGGATTCTTGGATACCCTGGTTATAAAATTTGAGGGGGGTAGGGCCTAAAGGTGAGCAATGTAGACTCACTTGTTGGATTGGATGGATTTGATCATGGGAAACCTCAAGTCAAGTTTAAAAGGGGGAATTCTAGGTTAAAATTGACTCGGTGAAAGAGTCAAAGTTGTTAGGTCAACAATAGTGGTTTCAAGCACATGGTATTGGTGACCCATGGTATTGATCCCATGGATTACATATAATGAAAGGTTATAAAATTATAGTGATACTCCATTGTAATGTGTTAAGAGTTGAGTAGTGAAGGCTCACTTGGTTGGGGCCAGGAGATTGGCCAACTTGGTCTGGTTTGGCCAAGGGAAATAATAGATGTATTGTTGGTCGGTTATTTTTGTAAGGTTTTTCCAGGGTAAATCTTGTTGATGATTGCAGCTATGTGAGACATTCTCCATCTTACAAACCTATGAGGTGTGGATAATTTCACCTATGTGAAGTATTTCTCTCAGCTTACAAACCTGAGAGAAATCCCCTAAGAAGGGTATGTGGTTCCTGCCTGAGACAGAGCTAGGAACATAGAGATGACCTCCTCCATTCAGAGAGTTGAGAATAACTCCAGATGATTATCCAATGGGAAAGGGGATTTGTTGAGTTAGGACGTGCATGTGGTTGAGCACAAGGTGAACGTGTGAAATCCCAAAGTGTTGGGTGCATCATCATGAGAACATAAATGAAGATGATGTATTAGCCTCCTCTAAGCAACAAAGTTGACAAGAACACTCCAGATGATTCTCCTGTGTGAGACAATGGGAAAGAATATTTGTAGAGTGGACGTGCATGTGGACGAGCACAGGTGAATGTGTGAATATTTGGTTCTTATGTGTAATGCAGTGAATCAGAGCTATGGCATCCCTATGGATGTGCCCTTAGTGGATGAGCACTAGTGGGTGTATCATATCCTTTGCTATATATTGTTCAAGATTCATACCTACCTGTAACCCTAATTGTTATGTAAAGGGTACAGGTCGACCCCACCTTAATATGTTTAATAATAAATGTAAAAGATAATTAATAATAATAATAATAATAATAAATTATATAGTGACTTAGAGAGGTCGGCCCTGTTGAGACAATAGACGCCTTTGTTGATTGGACAAGTCTAATATAAGTAAGGGATGATTCCCCATTGTGGAATCATATCTTCCTTGTGAGTTTGGAAATTTCAGCAAACACATTTACTTGGGAAAAGGTGTGCGGAAAAGGTTTGCACCTCTCTTGGGCACTAGTCTTCTAGGGTTTGAAGCACCCTCTTGTGTGCTAAGGTTTATCTTGGTGGAGGTCTTTATATTGAATAATATAGCAAAGGATTTGGTTGGGTTTTATTCCCTTGTTGAGAAGGGTTTCCCAGGATACTTCTTGTGTTCTTGTGCATGGTGTTTCTTCTTGTGATCTTGGTTGTTGCAACATTATCATTTATGGTTAAGTGAAATGATAAAATGAAATGAACTTCATGCTTAACCTAGCTTATGAAAAATCAACATGGTATCAGAGCATAGGTCTTGAAGAACCCATTGCATAAGCTACAAACTTTTATCATCCATCTCTCCTCTTCTGCAGAACCATATGGCTCTCCTAGGGTTTCCAGAAAATATGTACGGCCTCCTTCTCAGTGGTGATTCAACCCCTAATACTTGGAAGTTGGGAATACTTTTGGCATAGAAGAGTACGGACTCTTCTAGTGCATCTCCAGAGACTGTCAAAGTGTGAATTTTTGGCCCTATGGTTTCTAGGGTTTCGCTAATTTCTGTAGAAATTTCAGAATTAGGGTTTCTGCAAACTCATTGAAGGAGCTCTTCAGCTCACCAATTTTCTCCTATATTTCAAAGGCTTATTTTTTACGGTCATAAGTCCAATAAAACCTAAAAGTGATAGCCTAGCCTAGCCGTTAGGTTTTCTATCCTAGTTGACAAAGGGTTGTGAAGAATCTAAAATTATGATGAACAAAAACTATGATGGAAGAAAAGCTTGATGAATCAAGCAAACTTCAAAGTTCTTGAAAGACAAGACTTTAGAGGAAGACTTATTGTGGGTAAAGGGTTTACCAAAGACAACTATCAATGAATGGAAAGAATATGACATCAGGACAAGGAAGCCAATCACCTACTCAAGCCCTTACATTGAAGGGACAGCTTCAAAATAACAAAGATGAAAAAAGGTGACATCGTGACTATCTTCTTCATAAAAATATCATAGGATAAAGATCAGCCAAGAACCATTAGAGAAATCATATCAGCATTCTCAGGTATGCACTTCTATATATTATTTATATCATTGTCATGAGTGAAATTGCAAGAGGAAGGAACCTTTGTTGAAGTCATGGATCCAAAGGGATCGTAGTGCATTTAGAAAAACAACACACTCAAAGTAAAGACTCTAGGTTTTATTGTTGTAATTGTCATTCCTCTAACCTATATTTCTAAAAGTTTGCTACATTATAAATAGGTGTTGTAGATGTGACAATATTCCTTAAATTGTTTTGATTCTAGAGATGTACGCATTATTCTCCTTTAGGAGATATTCTTGTGTTGGTTCTGTTTGTTTTTATTATTCTGGATAAGTTAAACAAGAAAAGAATATGCTTATCCTTCAGAGGGAGTCACTTGACTCAGAAGGAGACAAAACCATTTGAGAAAGAAGAAGAATAGAACTATCATTGAGACAACCAATGCTACAAAGCATGATCAGAATCCTTCTAGGATTCCATGGGAATAAGCATGCATGACACAATATATGTGTAGAACAAGAGTCTTCACCAGACTTTGAAAAACATAACTCCCAAAGAAATCTTCACCGGAATGAAGCCTGAGATTGAACACTTCAGTTTATTTGGGTGCCCAATGTGTTTTCATGTACCCAAAGAGAAGAAGTCCAAGCTAGATCCTTTAGTAAGAAGGGGTACAGTGAATCTTCAAAGACATCCCTAGTCAGAGACAAATTGAGACAAGTAGAGACGTTGTCCTTGAAGAAGAGACGGTTTTTCAAAGACCTAGAGAATCTCAGATGGAGATTGATAGTGAGAGAATACCTTCTCCCCCTTTAGAAATTCAGAGGGAGACAAACATTACTTCAGGTTATCCAGTTTCTACAGTTGATATGTTTAGAGATATTGCAGTAAGGCATAAAATTCCTACCTAGACTCACTCTGCAAGAGGCAGAGAAGCATACAAGCCTCTCAAGGCACATTCTGAGAAAGAAAAAGAGATTTTTGAGCTATCCTTCAGTCATGAGCCACTTCATTGATGTTGAGACTCCTTGTCTTAGAGAAGCAACAAGAGAATCAGTATGGAAAAATGCCATAACAGAAGAATACCAGTATATCCTAAAATAATGATGCATAAGATATTATTCAGGGACTAGAAAGGGAAGTCTGTGGTAAAGTATGCAACTGATGAAAGTGTCAAGAAATACAAAAATCAGATCTATAGCCAGAGGTTTCTCACAAACAAAGGGAGTTGTCTATGATGAGACACTTGATCCATTGAACCAGATACACTTCCATCCATGAGTTGGAAACTATATCAGATAGATAGATTCTTGATAAGTTGGATTTCAACAAGAGTGTTGTTGATCCAAACCTATATCATTACAGTGTTGGTGACGAGAGCCTGATCTTGATGACTTATTCAGAAAACATTTTTGTTACAAGTACTCCTTGATTTCTGAATTGTGAGATGAAGAATATGAGTATGATGCACTACTTCTTGGGACAAGAAGTATGACAGATGACCGATAAGATTTTCCTGAGTCAAGAAAAAAAAATATACAGTGAAAATATTAAAGAAGTTCAATATGACAGAATGCAAAATCCATCATGATGGATTTAAAGAAGAAGACTGATGATGATTCAGATGAGACTGATCCACAGCTGATTGGATCACTAATGTATCTGGTCAACACCGGACTTGATTCATGCCATGCAGTGAATGTGCCTAGTCATTGTTAGAATATAATGGATGTGCTCATTTTACCATTGACAATATCATTATTTTCACCCAACCATAGGCCGAAGCCACCCTCCAAGCACCTTAACCTTGACAGAGAATCACTTCGGAAGCAAACCCTAGGCTAGATAGCCAAACAAAGGGTAGCACACCTTTCCCCAAGGATAGTGCACCAACAAGAGATGATCAGATAGTCCAAACCCTAACCAAGAGATAGTCCAAGCCAAATCATAACTGCTAGCTGCAGAAGCTGCAACAACAACTCTCCTCCAAACCTGTGCACAAACTGGGCAACTGCAGTGCGCACAAGTGTTGCTCTGCAATTCTGAGAATGCCCTGCCAGAATGAAGATTGGCCTCTTGTATTTATACTGATTCTGGCTAACTGCTTGGGCCGACTTCTCATTCTGGGTATCTGTCTGTTCATTATATATTATTTCTTCTAGTCAACTTCTTCTCTTGGAGGCTAATAACCTAATACAAATTATCTTCTTGAGCTGACAAGTCTTCTAGGGTTATTAGCCAACTCATTAGGGTTTCTTCTTGCTTTCTGGAGTATTCTATTCTCGTCGGGTTTACACGTGGAGGTAAATACCTCCTGCATCTACCACAATATCAAAACTCCCTCCTAGCTAGGGAGGTATTACAGGTAATGGTCTTGAGCACAAAACATACCATTCACCTGGTAGCATCAACATAGTCATCTAGACTAACTTATGATTAGCACCATCATCACTATCAGTGTCATCAACTGCATCATCTCTCAGAACCATACTCTATCTGAGTAATCAGACATGATACTCACTCCACAAAGTGATACAAGAGCCATTCTTCTAATCTAGAAGAGTAAATGTTCCGAACCATTTTCTGTCAGGGAAATCTTTGTTCATCATTCATCTGGCTGATAATTATTTTCAACATTGTTGATAGTATTCAAGGTAATCGGAACAATATCATTCAATAGAACACAACTGTGTCTGTCCATAGTAGTACACAACTACAATCCATTGGTACAATACCACACCAAGTAGCACACAAGTACTTGATCAAACAATGGAACACATCCACCACAGTAGTATACATCTACTATCTAGAGACATACATTCTTCATAACAATCATTTGATATCAACCTACACAGAAACAATGCTAAAATAAACTGAATCATCTGGGCCAATCTTTCACTCACATCTGTGAGATCTGAAAGAATATATGCCCTTAGAGTAGAACATCAACTATGGGTTTTCTGGCTTATTCTTCTCAAACAAGGAAGAATGATTGTTCTGATTTCTGAGCCTGGACCATTCCTCACCCTGGGCCATTCCTCCGACACTAAACAAAGTGTAACCTGGAAAGAATGAATCTGCCCTAAGGAATGCATGTCCCTGATTGCTGAGCCTGGACCATTCCCCACCCTGGGCCATTCCTCCTACACTAAAAAAAGTGCAACCTGGAGAGAATGAATACACCCTAAGGAATGATTGTCCGGACCATTTCCCCTGTTAACCACAAGAGGAAAATATTGTCATGTACCAACCTCCAAAACGGACTATTCCTCATGTTAACCACAATGAGAAATCGTTTTCCGGCGACGCGGGCCAGTCTTCTTGAGTAACCCTCAAGAAGAGAGACTACCCTAGACCACTCCCCATGTTAAACACAATGGGAAGTCACTATCTATGGTACATTAGCAATCTGGACCATTTTCCGAACTGGAAAATGTCTATCTGTCAGAAATCTCAATCCACTTTCCGAACTAGAAAGAAACTGCTCATCCTAGACCATTTTTCGAACTGAAAAATGATTTTCCATCAATCAATAACACAACAGTGCTCCCTCCCAAACTGGGAGTCATCTCTTCCTTTTTCAATAAGGAAGTCATCTCCACGAGCTCCAGCTTGAGTATGCAAACTCTTTCATCTTTGACAAAAGCTTTACCAAAATGTTTGTTTATCTGCTCATCTGTGGATATATGTATTGGAGAACCACTTTCTCTTTTCTGGACTTCATCACGGATAATGTAATGCTTGATTTCAAATGTACTTCGGTTTGGAACACAGGTTTTCTCTGAAGGATTTATGTAGCTCTGATCAATAAAGTATATTATTGCTGGAAAACTGGAACATATACATGTGGCACTTTTTCTGTCATCATGAGATCTGATCTCTTGAGTAATCATCTTGATACAATATCTTTGTTATAGAAAATATTCACCATGCTTATGTTGTGCATTGGATGTTCTCCATCAAGTTATCTTCTTCCATCTGCATACAAGGGTCTCTTTCTAGTATGCCTCAAAGTCTTGAGGTTGCTCTTCATATGCTCTTGTTCAATTGCTCTGGAGAACAATCTTTGCATTCATCTGATGTAGAACTTCAACTCATGGATATTGTGGATGATATAATGACTCATGTAGAGGTATGTCTGGTTTACTGGGACAAGTAATCATCATAGTATTCTCCCTCCATATGGGATAACTTCTAGTTCTGGATCTCGCAATAAGTCTTTCATACACTGCTCTTCATTACAACTTTCAGTACCTATGTTTGATTGCTTTTAGTGAGTTCATATCAGGCTGGTAATTTTGTGATTCTCGATACAATGACTGATTGTTCTGGCTTCTCTTTCTTCCTTGGAATCTTCATGTTCTTCCTCATGTTTCTCTTTAGCTCTTGGGTCCATGGAGTTTCTTACAGATTCCATGCCCTAAAGATTCCACTTCTTTCTTTCATCATAGGATCACGGATGTGGATGGACAACCAGGGATACTTTTAAGGATTCTCTTTGAAGAAGACTTATTTTGAGGTTGAACTAAACACGTACTGTCTTTCATGGCTGCTACCATGGATATATGCTTCATCATCTTCAATGGATCATATGATTAGCTCCCTCCTAATCCTTGCTTCATGTATGAGTGCATATAATCGGCTCCCTCTGTCTAACAGAGTCCACGCTTCTGTCTGCATCCTTATTGTCTTCTGCAATATATAATCGGCTCCCTTCATCTGACAGAGTCCACGCTTCTGTCTTATTGTCTTATGCAAAACGTCATAAGTCTTTCTCCAATATCCTCTTGATTGTTGACTTCTTTCTGTCTTTGCTTCTTCTAAGTCTCTTCATGATTGATTCTGATTTCGGCTTATCTTGTAATAGCTTCCATATGATTTGTTTGATGTATTTCATCCTTGTATAATGATAGAAATCCTTATCTTGTTTTTCTTCCATAGGTATAGTTCCTCTTGGAACACATTATTTTCCAAGAGATAGATATACAAGATATGTATCGAGACGATGAAAACAGGATATGTACAAGAACTACGAAGAGTATTATTACCTTCAGAAGAAGAAGTCTCTTTCATCCTTCTTAGTCTTCTTTATAGGTTCCTTTTCTTCGGAAACTTATGCTTCATGTTTATCCTTCCTTTTCTTTAGCTCGGGAAAATGATTCTTGTAGTGACCATACTTTCGACAGTTGAAGCATTGTATTTCTGAAATATCTTTCTCTTGATTTGTCTTCCTCTTTGAACCAAACTTCCTTTTGTTCCTAAAATTATTGAATCTTGTTGTGAAGGCTTGATTATCGTATTTCTTTTGCGTTTTCTCTTTTGCATGATCCTGGATTCTTCTTGAGCACAACAAGTCCAAATTTCTTCAAATGTGGGATACTCCTTCCTTGTGTTCATGCTTGCGGCAAATGCATCCCATGTCTTGGGAAGACCATTGAGTACAATGTTTACCAATTCCTTCTCTGAAATGATCTCTTCAATAGTTTTTAGTTGATCTCTTAACTAGGAGATCCTCACAAAGTATGATGTTATGCTATCATCATCATTCATATTCATGTCACAGAGCTCATTCTTCAGACTCATTATTTGTCCAATGTTTCTTACTGAGAAGAGGTTTGTTAGGGCATCATACATATTCTTCGATGAGTCAAGATGGGAGATGTAGGGTATCAAGTGGTCTTTTATAGAGTCCATTGTGATACTCATGGAATTGATGTCACCGTCTTCAAACTTCTCCATAACTGCAACGTTATGTGGTTCCTTCTCTTTTCCTTCTTCAAACTTTGGTTACACGATCTTTCCTTTCATGATATCCATCACTTTATTCTTGGAAAGGATGAGGTCAATCCTTGTCTTCCACACTCTGAAGTTAGAGGCTCCATCTAACTTGTTTTCTGACTTCATAGAATAATTCATGGTTGCTTTGACTTGGTCAAACCCTAGATTTGACCAAAAACTCAAACTTGACGTCTTGGCTTGCTGAGACTATCAGGAGATGTGCTAGGCTAGGGCGCACTGATTTGTCTGGAAATTAGGTCAATCCCTTCACTTAAGGTGCCTCAACGAGAGGATTAGGTTTTCTGTAATTGCACCTACTAGTAACCCTAGCGGTAGTGCTTTAGTGACTGCTCCTGCTAGAAACCCTAGCGACAGTTCTTCAATGAGCTTAATATCCTCACGGATATGTTTCCTTCCAGCAGTTAGACTGAATGAAGGAGGTGTGGGCCCATAACCTCTTAGAATATAATGGATGTGCTCATTTTACCATTGACAATATCATTATTGTCACCCAACCATAGGCCGAAGCCACCCTCCGAGCACCTTAACCTTGACAGAGAATCACTTCAGAAGCAAACCCTAGGCTATATAGCCAAACAAAGGGTAGCACACCTTTCCCAAAGGATAGTGCACCAACAAGAGCTGGTCAGATAGTCCAAACCCTAACCAAGAGATAGTCCAAGCCAAAGCGTAACTGCTAGCTATAGCAGCTGCAACAACAACTCTCCTCCAAACTTGTGCACAAATTGGGCAACTACAGTGCGCACAAGTGCTACTCTGCAAATCTGAGAATGCCCTGCCAGAATGAAGACTGGCCTCCTGTAATTATACTGATTCTGGCTAACTGCCTGGGCCAACTTCTCATTCTAGGTATCTTTCTATTCTGTATATATTATTTCTTCTAGCCAACTTCTTCTCTTGGAGGCTATTAACCTAATACAAATTATCTTCTTGAGTTGACAAGTCTTCTAGGGTTATTAGCCAACTCATTAGTGTTTCTTCTTGCTTCCCAGAGTATTCTATTCTTGTTAGGTTTACACATGGAGGTAAATACCTCTCGCAACTACCATAATATCAATAGAGATTTCACGAGTCAACTGAGACAGACTCACTAGACAAACAACAAAACATGTATTGATATATATATGAGGCACAGTTAGATATGGCCTAAGATATGCCTCCAGTATAAACTTGAGTTTGTAGGATATGCCAATTCAGATTGAGCAGAAAGTACAGTGAATTGGAAAAGCACATTCGGTTGATGTTCTATCGTGAAGTTTTACATGGTTTCCTAATACAGCAGGAAACAAAACTATGTAGCCTTGAGTACCATAGAGGCAAAATATATAAGCATCAAGTGCGTGAAACAATGTGGCTTCAAAATCTTCTGACATATTTACTTGACCATAAGATGGATCCTATGATGATAACCAAGAGTCGTGAGTAAATCTCCTTGAGAACCCAATGTTTCCTGATGGATCGAAATACGATGAAATATCCTTATTTCAGAGATATGATGCAAAGGAAAATCGTACACATGCAATACCTTCCTACACATGAGCAGATTGCAGATATCTTCACCAAGTTAACTTCGTGAAGAATGGCTCCCTAGTTGAGAGGGAGTGTCGATAACTCTAGCCAAGACAAAATTCAAAATACATATGTGTGAGACTTGGCATGATAAAGAATTCCTCCCTAGCTGAGATGGAGTGTTGATGATTGCAACTATGTGAGACATTATCCAGCTTAAAAACCTGTGAGGTGTGGATCATTGCATCTATGTGAATTCTTTCTCTCAGCTTACAAACCTAAGAGAAATCCCCTAAGAAGGGTATGTGATTCTTGCCTAAGACAGAGCTGGGAATGTATATATGACCTCCTCCACTCAGAGAGTTAAGAAGAACTCCAGATGATTATCCAGTGGGAAAGGCGATCTATTGAGTTAGGACATGCATGTGGCTGAGCACAAGGTGAACGTGTGAAATACAAAAGTGTTGGGTGCATCATCATGAGAACATAAATGAAGATGATGTATTAGCCTCCTCTGAGCAGCAGAGTTGATGAGAAGAATCTAGATGATTCTTCTATGTGAGACAGTGGAAAAGAATATTTGTAGAGTCAACGTGCCTGTGGACGAGCACAGGTGAACGTGTGAAGATCTGGTTCTTCTTTGTAATGTAGTGAATCGGAGCTATGACATCCCTATGGATGTGCCCCTAGTGGATGAGCACTACTGGGTGTATCAGATCCTTTGCTATATATTGTTCAAGAGTCATACCTACCTGTAACCCTAATTGTTATGTAAGGGGCACAGGTCGACCCTCTTATCCCTGTTTTCTAAGGATAACTAGGAGATCATGTCTCGAGGTCCACAGATCCTAGACATGGAGTACCGAGAGTAGGATTGACCTGAGCATGGCCCTGGAGGGCCCATAGTTCTTCTCTTTCATCAGACTTGTCTTGTTAGCAGCAGCAACATCCATCACCATCGGTCTGGTCCTGTATCGGAGAAGGCTCTTGTTTCATGAGGTAATTGGTCCAGGTATCATGGTATGTGTCATTTTTTATCATTATAACCTTTAGATATATGCATCTTGCTCCTTTTATTTCTGACAACTGCTTGGATCTTACATTGACCCGCTTAACCATGGTTGGGGGGATTGACAGGGTGCCCTAGAAAGTCTATACCCATAGGTTTTGGTTTGCCACTGGGGGGATTTATGAAGAGCCATCATCCGCTCCCATCATATTGTCACTTTTCATCTTATCTCCTCCTCATCTGCCCCATTCCCCTAGTCTAGACATTAGGATGATTTGTCTATGGGGTGGGAAGAAGGGGCTAAAGGCCTAGAAGGTAAAAGTAGTTGGTAAAAGATAAAAGCCAATAAGAATAAAGCCTAGAGATTCTTCACCCAGGGATCCTCGAGAAGGAAATAAAAGGCCTCTCAAAAAGAAACAAGAGGGACCCAAGAAAAATAAACAAACAAGACCTAATTACGAGGATAGGGGGTCTCATCACGAGCTAGCTTATTATGTTCATGGGTACTTAGAAGTATGACACTATCATCATCTAGTTACCACGCCAGGGCAGTGGCCTTTGGTTGCATGGCCAAGGGAAAGGGGGTCTCATCACGAGCCAGCCGTATCATTTCTGTAAAAGTACTTGTGGGTAACACTGTCAGCTCTGGTCACCACGCCAAGGAAGTGTCCTCCGATTAGTCCTTGGATAAACAGAACAAAAAGAACAAAATAAGATAAGAATAAAAGGCAAAAGGGCTTGGAAAAAACTTGCATCCATGACAGGTACAGCTCGCCTTCTACAAAGGCACCCACAGGTAAGACCATGTAGCCCTAACTCTCACTCTACCCTAATCCTAGACATCCCTTGACCACATCACATTGATTTACATGGCTTGGATGATACCATTGGAGACTTTCCTTTTCTCATGGATGCTAGCCCAATAGGGTGTTTTGTCTTTTTGTTCAGCTTTGTATTGTAGGCCTTTGTAATGTCTTTGAGCTATTGGATGATATATCAGGGTTTTTATGCATGTGTTTGATAAATTTAATGATGAAACATGATTAACATTGCTATGATCCCTGTGACTAATGAGCCCATGGAGGGTAAGTTTTTGATGTGCAGGACCATACTCGACGGACAGGTACCAAGTGGAATGGTACACAGGGGGAGATGATTAGTTTGGACCTCCATGGGGCTGAAGAGCCATGAGATGGTTGTTGGGACCCCATCAGGGGCATAGACAGGACAGTGATTGGTCGAGCCTTTGCACAAGAGAAGAAGGAGAACGTTTTCATCCACGACGCCTTGGCTGAGCCCAGCCCAGTGGGGTTGACCCACTGCAGGTGGAACGTGCCCCTTTTGATGCCCCAGGACGTCATATAGGAGCCATGACGTCACCTCCAGCGTATGGCATCCTAACAAAGCAGTTTGGCACGTGTGGCAGAGTTTGGAGGCCCAAGGAGGGCCAACGTTTGTCATCTTGTGTTGCATTTTTCCCTAAAAAGGGCCAACGTCTCCCTTAGAGGGGCTTGACGTCCTGTTTATTGCTCATTTAGGGTTTTATTTAATAGTTTAATGTAAAAATAGCATAATTTTGGTTTAAAGCCTTGTAGGCTAATTTTTATGACCTAAAATTAATTAAGGTCATTGATACACTATATATTGAGGATGTTTTTCCCTCATTTGAACATAACACATCACTCACTCTCCTA
>ML806082.1:21770-34848 GCA_009831015.1 Picea engelmannii
AAATTTATGGTGTTTTTCTTGAAGGAAGGTTTACAACTAGGGTTTGCATGCTATTTTCTTGATGATTTGTAAGTATTTTTCTGCAAAACTTCTTGATTGAATGGTTGTAGTTTAATTTCTTGCATTCTATTTATATATATACAATGTTGAATCAAAACCCTAGGGGACAAACACACAAGTAGGTCATTGTCTCATGTCCCCTGATAGAAAAGCCTTTTAAGCCATTGAAGAAGAAGAAGAGAGCCTAGCCATTGTTACACTCCTTCTATCTTCCCCCCTTAAGCTAGCTGTACTTTTGAATTTCAAGAGAAAGAAGACGTCCTAGGCCTAGGTTATCTACACCTAGGGTCGTTTTCCTTTTAGGGTTTGATGAAAGAGCCTTGCCTTTGCAGCACTCTCCCTCTTTAAACTCTCTTGTCTTGACTTTACTTGTCTTTGAGCTAGCCATTTTCCAGGAAGGAGGAGAGAGCACGAGGCCTTGCTTAAGAAACATCGGAGTGAGCCTCTCTCCCCTAGGGTTCTATCTTCAAGGCCTTGCCATTGTAGCACCTTGAAACCTTTCCCTCTTGTCCTTTAAAATCTCATCCTCTTCAATTTGTGCGTCCTTCTCCTTTTGACTCCATAACCCTAGGCACTGATCTTTAGCCTCCAACGTTGAAGTGAAAGTGATTGAAACAACTCTTAAAACTCTTACAAATTGAAACCCTAACTAACAACTAACCTAATAAGGCTGACGTCATTATTAGTTATTCCATCTTGATGCAGCAAGTGCTCTTTACAATAAATTAGATGGTGTTTTGAAGAATTTATTGAGTAAGAGATTGATTAGATACATGTATGCTGCATCATCTTAGCATTTATTGATGAATTAATATTGTTCCATTGCTATCTTGATAAACGTTGATTTAGTCAATATTTGTTGCTTGTCGGATAGTTACATGAAGTACTAACCCTTTGAATATAGCCTACATATATTGTTCTATTGTTGCTTTGTCCTGGGCAGGTGTTCTCATTTGGGCATACACTTCATAAATGGTTGATTAGCCGGACTATCTAACTTTGGTGGTAACCTGTGAGGGAGAACTTTGAACAGGACCTGTATATCTTTGCCTCTTCAAAACCCTAGGTTACCGAGGACGTCTCCCCTGGGTTAACCTCCCTAAATAGAAAGAACCTCCCCATTGTTGTGACATTGGGTGAGGAAGGTTTCTGTTACGCCAGTTTGACCTCTATCCTTCAGCCTTTGACCTAAGCTACAAACTGTGCGATAACATTTTGGCGTCGTTGCCAGGGAACACTGAGTCAATTCTCCTCAAACGACACATATTTTCGGTAAGCCTTGCCTCAAAGACATTATCTTACAATCTTACCTAGCGACTCCACTAGGGTGTTTTCCCTTATCCTTTGATAGTTTCAGGCAAATTATCTGGCGACTCCACTAATATTTCTTAGGGTGCCCCTTTACTTTCTGTGATATTTCCAAGTTATGGGATCATTTCACACTGGGAACAAATGTACCTGAGTATTGATTTCAGAAGTTTTCAAGGATACCCAAATCACTTTGATACAAAATGGCTAAAAAACTCTCCAACATTTTTGGGCCTCCCAACTCCTCACATTGTAAATTTTTTGGAGTATTTGAGTGAGATAAAGTTGGGAAGGGAGGATGCTCTTATAAAATTGTTCTTACTCACTCTACCATCCTACTTACAAAATATTTTTAAGAGTTGTTGCAAGGACAGGGGTATATCATCGTTCATACACCTCATCAGTAGCTTTATAGACCTTACTAAGCCAGATTGCCAAACGTATGAAGATGTCCTTCAAAACCTCATGGTAACCTTAGACCACAAAGGATTCACCACTAAGATTGTAGAAGATCTCAAGAAAGAGTATCATGATCAATACCAAGAATCTTCTGATATAAGAGACGAGGTTTATGAAGGCCATTATCAACCCCTTGAAGAGGAGCAAGACCTCTCCCTTAGCCCAATAGAATGCAGCAAAGATATAACTATAGACGAGGATGAAGCACCTATAACCACTGCTCAGTCTGATGAAGCTCTCTGAGATCCTGTCCCTCCTGCACAGGATGAAGAGAATAAGGTAAGTCATTTTCCTTTCAAGTTCTTTGATGATACCTTGTTCTATGACTCAGAGAATGAAGAAGAAATGGAACCCTTGGACAAGCTAGATCCCCTATGTCTCAAGACTGAAGATGTAGAGGCAGGTCTTCCACTTGATGAAGCTATCCAAATAATTGAATCTCTTGCATAGGAAGGATTAGGCGAGGTGAATTATTCCCCCTTCCAAGTTTTCAATGGTTCTTTACCTTATGACACAGAGAGTACATAAGTATTGGATGTTTTGACTCCTCCATGTTATGATATTGATACTGACATAGCTGATTTTGATGAGTTCATACATGTTGGGAGACGTAGGTGGGATGCGGCTAGTTATGATATGGATCCTATATATGACATAAAGAGTCATCTCCAAGTGTTACCTTTGCGATTATCACAAGCTTGGCAACAGGGAGATGAGATTTTTACTGACTCTCCAAAAACACCCAAGGTTGACCAAGTACAGTATTTGCCTGATGATTTTCGATCTTACCTTGAGGCCTTTGATGAGTACTCCTCTGAGCACTTAGATTTACCCTATGAAGATGACTATCAACCGCCACTATGCTCGGATTCTGATAGGAGGAAAAGAAGGATCCTCATCACCTTTCACCCCAGCCACCTGTTGTTACTTCACCATGACTTTCCATTAAAGGTGTAGTTGGGAAGTACCTTTTCCATGTCGATTTTCCTCCTAGGTAAACCCTAGACTCTAGGGGTTGGTTGGGTACTACAAGTTTGAGTCAGTCATCCCAGTTT
The DNA here is from genome assembly GCA_009831015.1 of Picea engelmannii. Classification (NCBI taxonomy): domain Eukaryota; kingdom Viridiplantae; phylum Streptophyta; class Pinopsida; order Pinales; family Pinaceae; genus Picea; species Picea engelmannii. Next base: position 24,653 of record ML806082.1, read on the forward strand.
TTCAACTTTCCCTTGATAGTTTTCCAGTCGTCTACTAGATCTTTGTCGATCCCTTCCTTGACTTCAGAGTGTGAGGATGTCCTAGGTGACCAGTTTGCAGGCCCTTTGAGTCGGTTTTTTGAACCTTGCATTTTTCATGACCCTTTCTTGAAGTGGATTGAGTACTTTCTTCAGAGATGGACTTGGCAGGATTTTATCCCTCCCACCCACCTCCATGAGTTAGACTTTGAGCTTTTCGATGATATGATATATATTATAACTCATGACATTTTTGTGCTTGACTTGTCACTGTTTTGGTTTATGATGAAGCACAAAGGTAGGTATCGTGGGGCATTGCTGGATTGGCTACACTGGTCGTTGGACTACATCGAGTATCCAACCAACAGGTAGGTATAGGTAAGTGGTTTACTTCACATTATTGTTTATTCTCTTTTACTATATATATATATATATATATATATATATATATATATATTGCAGGGTGGAAATACCACCCCACCTTTGTTGTTGATGCCCTTTTTCGAGTGTGAGAAGGTCTGCAGGTTATGCTAGAGATGTTGAGGTTCTCATGCACTCTACGGTGAGCACATGTCCCTGAGTTGGAGCCATATGTCATCCCCGTTTTCTAGGGATAACTAGGAGATATTGTCTCGGGGCCCATAGGTCCTAGACATGGAGTACCGAGAGCAGGATTGACCTGAGCATGGCCCTGGAGGGCCCATATTTCTTCTCTTTTATCAGACTTGTCTTGTCGACAGCAGCAGCATCCATCACCATCGGTTTGGTCCTGTATCGGAGAAGGATCTTGCTTCATGAGGTAATTGGTCCAGGTATCATGGTATGTGTCATTTTTTATCATTATAACCTTTAGATATATGCATCTTGCTCCTTTTATTTCTGATGACTGCTTGGATCTTACATTGACCCGCTTGACCATGGTTGGGGGCATTGACAGGGTGCCCTAGCAAGCCTGTACCCATAGGTTTTGGTTTTCCACCAGGGGGATTTATGAAGAGCCATCATCCGCTCCCATCATATTATCACTTTTCATCTTATCTCCCGCTCATCTGCCCCATTCCCCTAGTCTAGACATTAGGATGATCTGTCTGTGGGGTTGCATCATTATCTCATGGGAAGAAGGGTCTAAAGGCTTAGAAGGTAAAAGCAGTTGGTAAAAGATAAAAGCCAATAAGAATAAAGCTTAGAGATGCTTTGCCCAGGGATCCTCAAGAAGGCAATAAAAGGCCTCTCAGCAAGAAACAAGAGGGACCCAAGAAAAATAAACAAACAAGACCTAATTACGAGGATAGGGGGTCTCATCATGAGCCAGCCTATTATGTTCATGGGTACTTAGCAGTATGACACTGTCATCATCTGGTTACCATGCCAGGGCAGTGACCTTTGGTTGCATGGCCAAGGGAAAGGGGGTCTCATTACGAGCCATCCGTATCATTCCTGTAAAAGTACTTGTGGGTAACACTGTCAGCTCTGGTCACCACGCCAAGGCAGTTTCCTCCGATTAGTCCTTGGATAAAAAGAATAAAAAGAAAAAAATAAGATAAGAATAAAAGGAAAAAGGGCTTGGAAAAAACTTACATCCATGACAGGTACAGCTCACCTTCTACAAAGGCACCCACAGGTAAGACCATGCAGCCCTAACTCTCACTCTACCCTAATCCTAGACATCCCTTGACCACATTACATTGATTTACATGGCTTGGATGATACCCCTTGGAGACTTTCCTTTTCTCATGGATGCTAGCCCAATAGGGTGTTTTGTCTTTTTGTTCAGCTTTGTATTGTAGGCCTTTGTAATGTCTTTGAGCTATTGGATGATATATCAAGGTTTTTATGCATGTGTTTGATAAATTTAATGATGAAACATGATTAACAATGCTATGATCCCTGTGACTAATGAGCCCATGGAGGGCGAAGTTTTTGATGTGCAGGACCATACCCGATGGACAACTACCAAGTGGACCGGTACACATGGGGAGATGATTAGTTTGGACCTCCATGGGGATGAAGAGCCCATCAGATGGTTGTTGGGACCCCATCAGGGGCATAGACAGGACAGTGATTGGTCGAGCCTTTGCACAAGAGAAGAAGGAGAATGTTTTCATCCACGACGCCTTGGCTGAGCCCAGCCCAACAGGGTTGACCCACTGCAGGTGGAACGTGCCCCTTTTAATGCCCCAAGACGTCATCTAGGAGCCATGACGTCACCTCCAGCATATGACATCCTAACAGAGAAGTTTGGCACGTGTGGCAGAGTTTGGAGGCCCAAGGAGGGCCAACATTTGTCATCTTGTGTTGCATTTTACCCTAAAAAGGGCCAATGTCTCCCTCAGAGGGGCTTGACATCCTATTTATTGCTCATTTAGGGTTTTAGTTAACAATTTAATGTAGAAACAACATAATTTTGGTTTAAAGCCTTGTAGGCTAATTTTTATGACCTAAAATTAATTAAGGTCATTGATACACTATATATTGAGGATGTTTTTCCCTCATTTGAACATAACACATCACTCACTCTCCTAGTGAGGTCTGATTTTTGCGCCCTATTAGGGTTATTGGATGATTTTAGGAAGGCGCACTTGTTTGGAGAGGATATTTTTGGAAAATTTATGGTGTTTTTCTTGAAGGAAGGTTTACAACTAGGGTTTGCATGTTATTTTCTTGATGATTTGTAAGTATTTTTCTGCAAAACTTCTTGATTGAATGGTTGTAGCTTAATTTCTTGCATTCTATTTATATATATACATTGTTGAATCAAAACCCTAGGGGACAAACACACAAGTAGGTCGTTGTCTCATGTCCCCTGATAGAAAATCCTTTTAAGCCATTGAAGAAGAAGAAGAGACCCTAGGCATTGCTACACTCCTTCTATCTTCCTCCCTTAAGCTAGCCGTACTTTTGAATTTCAAGAGAAAGAGGATGTCCCAGGCCTAGGTTATCTACACCTAGGGCCATTTTCCTTTTAGGGTTTGATGAAAGAGCCTTGCCTTTGCAGCACTCTCCCTCTTTAAACTCTCTTGTCTTGACTTTACTTGTCTTTGAGCTAGCCATTTGCCGGGAAGGAGGAGAGAGCACGAGGCCTTGCTTAAACAACATCGGAGTGAGCCTCTCTCCCCTAGGGTTCTGTCTTCAAGGCCCTGCCATTGCAGCACCTTGAAACCTTTCCCTCTTGTCCTTTAAAATCTCATCCTCTTCAATTTGTGTGTCCTTCTCCTTTTGACTCCATAACCCTAGGCATTGATCTTTAGCCTCCAACGTTGAAGTGAAAGTGATTGAAACAACTCTTAAAACTCTTACACATTGAAACCCTAACTAACAACTAACCTAATAAGGCTGACGTCATTATTAGTTATTCCATCTTGACGCAACAAGTGCTCTTTACAAGCAATTAGATGGTGTTTTGAAGAATTTATTGAGTAAGAGATTGATTAGATACATGTATGCTGCATCATCTTAGCATTTATTGATGAATTAATATTGTTCCATTTCTATCTTGATAAACGTTGATTTAGTCAATATTTGTTGCTTGTCGGATAGTTACATGAAGTACTAACCCTTTGAATATAGCCTGCATATATTGTTCTATTGTTGCTTTGTCCCGGGCAGGTGTTCTCATTTGGGCATACACTTCATAATTGGATGATTAGCCGGACTATCTAACTTTGGTGGTAACCTGTGAGGGGGAACTTTAAACCAAACCTTTATATCTTTGCCTCTTCAAAACCCCAGGTTATCGGGGACGTCTCCCCTAGGTTAACCTCCCTAAATAGAAAGAACCTCCCCATTGTGGTGACATTGGGTGGGGAAGGTTCATGTTATGCCAGTTTGGCCTCTATCCTTCATCCTTTGACCTAAGCTACAAATTGTGCGATAACAGGCCCCACTTTAATATGTTTAATAACAAATGTAAAAGATAATTAATATTAATAATAAATATAATAATAATAATAAAGTATATAGTGACTTGGAGAGGTCGGCCCTGTTGAGCCAATAGACGCCTTTGTTGATTGGACAAGTCTAATATAAGTAAGGGATGATTCCCCATTGTGGAATCATATCTTACTTGTGAGTTTGGAAATTTCATCAAACACATATATTGGGAAAAGGTGTGCACCTCTCTTGGGCGCTAGTCTTCTAGGGTTTTAAGCACCCTCTTGTGTGCTAAGGTTTATCTTGGTGGAAGTCTTTCTCTTGAAGAATGTAGCAAAGGATTTGGCTGGGTTTTCTTCCCTTGTTGAGAAGGGTTTCCCAGAATACTTCTTGTGTTCTTGTGCATGTTGTTTCTTCTTGTGATCTTGGTTGCTGCAACATTATTGTTTATGGTTAAGTGAAATGCTAAAATGAAATGAACTTCATGCTTAAACTATCTTATGAAAAATCAACAAATCTGGTGTAATTTAAGTCTTGTTGTTATGATTTGAAATATTATTTTTCTCTCATATTTTTATTTCATAACACCTAGTGTAAACTTGTTGACACAAATTATGGTGCTTGACCCAATAGGGACATGGAGTGAAGCATGCAATAGAGGCAACTAGTCCAAGGGATTTCCTTCTTGATTTTTATGTTGATAATGGTAAATATTAATATGACTTTGTAGTAAAAAGGGTTATCAAGTCCTCCATCTCATCAAGGGGTATAAAGAGCTATAAAATGGATGAATGAAATCATCCTTTTAAGGAGTTATTTTCTCAACATTGTTTTCTAAAATAACTATTTGAGTTTTCTAGTATATGGGGTTTATGATATTAATATTATTGTGAAATAATGAATATTACTAAAACTCAATAAATGTCATACTATTAAATTATGTTTTTATAGTTGTTGATCGATAAAAAAAAATTATTAATTTTTTTTTCAATATTTTGTAAGTTATAAAAGCAATAAAATTTTCAAATTAAATAAAGTAACATTGAATTTAATCTTGTAAATATTATATGTCACACTTTGCTTTGAAAATATTTTTAACAGCTTTGGTCTAGAGTCTAGGGTTTGGGATAGGGCCTCGACTCTGTTCATGATGGCAGCGATGACGTTCTGAACAAAAGTGGCGTCAATATTGGGAAGTGTTCCTAAGGTGGAAGATCGATGTCATCATATTGTACAATGAACCAGTGGTATTTGATTCCCTAGGCAGATGAAGAATGACGAGGATCCTGACAAAGTTGACTATGACGGAGACATGGGGTATAGAGAAGAGATTTTTATAACATATGCATACTTAATTAGAGACCAAATGGGAAAAAGAGCTCATGATCATATCCAACAATGGTCGTTGGATAGCCATGCAAATTAGATGGGAGTAAAGGAAAATCTTAGGGTGACGGATCCTTTACGCCAAACGCATGAAAACTTAATCAACCATATTCCGATGTTGTAGGTGTAGAGTAGGTGCAAGTGGGTGCAAACGCAGTTCTCTAGTCCCGTCACTCATTACTCGCAAATCTGGATCATGGTGAGGTGTGTTCTCTCGGATGAGAAGTCGGTTCTTCCAAGGTTGGAACTAGTCCCCCATCCCAGCCAAGCAAAATAAAGGAAGGAATACCTTCATCGTCCAGTCAAGCTAAAAAGTTGAGCTAGAAGTGTTGGAAAGCAGGTAAAAAGCGAAAGAAAATGGTAGTCGGGGACGATGTCTCTCTAGAAGAGATACCAAAGTTAATAAGAAAAAAAATCATGGGTCGCTTTTGTGGAAAGGTGGTTTATCCTAAGGCTTTAGGTAACTGGATCAACGAGAATTAGACGGAGCCATTGGGATATCGACCAGGTTTCCACAATTTTTTTAGAGGTTGGAGTTGCTTTAAGTTTTGTTCGAGGGAGGATCTAAACAATATTTTCAGTAGGACATTATTGGATTACTGAGAGGGGGGTGAATTAGTAATAGAGAAATCTAATCGTTTTTAACCATATAATGCATGTGTTATATCAATGTAGCATTATCATGCAATATTTGCAGAGTAAATAAACAATGAACAAATGAACAATCATACACATACATAGTACACCAATGTTTTTACGTGGAAACCCAAAGCGGGAGAAAACCATGGAATTTTTTTTCTTATGTGTCTTGAATAATTACATTCATTGGAAGCACCAACTTTCTTTGCTTTCCATCTGCAACTGGAAGGAGGCTCCAACCCCTTATTTTCTCAGGCTACAACCTCAGGGAAGCTCCAACTCCCCAATTCTCTGGCTACAACCCACTATGCTCTTCGGATACAACCAGAAGGTGGCTACAACCACCTGTCTTTTCCCTGTCCAACTGCCTTGACATATAAGTAGAATGATGGAACCATTGTCACACTATCACTGTGGGATATATTCTTGTAAACCTGTACCAATCAAACTGCACCAAAAAACATGTACCAATAACTTGAACCATGCATCAGCCTGTACCTCAACCTGTAATCAACCTGTACCATAAACAAGTGCATCAACCATGCACCAACATGTACCTCAAACTCAACCAAAATCCCTCATAAATTTCATCATCCAAATCTGATTTGTAACTCTGTAATAGATCTGGTGTATATGATCACATACCTGCAAACCCTCCTTAAATTTAACAACAAGAGACTAATATTTTCATCAAAGTTTACTTTAGTCTCACATGACTAGTTTTGAATTAGTCAACAACCCTAACTTGAAATAATGATAACTATGTACCTGTAATGAATAAATATCTGAAAATAGTACACAATGTTCTTTAGTGTGTTTTATGCAATTCCTCCAGGTGTCACTACTTGGAACCTCTTAGAAAAGGAGTTATAGAAAAAATGGCATACCTTGTTGAATTCTGGCTTATTCTAGAGAGAGAACTTGTAGAGCGTGCCCCGCACGGAATATTTTTTGTATGGATCTAAAAATTGTACACATAATACTACAGAATGTACTCTAACCAACACATTTTGTTTTACTAAATTTGGATCTGTTATGAAGAAGTTATGACGTTTTTACACGAAACACCTGTTTTGGACTAGTTTCAAGACTAACCACAAACCATATTTTCCACAGCATGTAAATCCAAAAATACAACGACCCACAAGCTAAAATGTGTACCAAAACTACTTGGATATGTTTCCTCAATGACCTCCCAATTTCACGGTATGAATCATTCTAGAAAAAAAATTATTGTGAAAATGGTGAGATGACCTGTAAATAACATACCTTAGAAAGCATCATCAAAAGAATTTATCCTCCCTTGAATTTTGGCCTTCTTTACTTCACCTTCCCTCTGAAATTTGGCTTAGATATCCTTTGGTTACCTTAGTCACCTGTAGATATTCAATATTCTCAAGTGTGATTGAAATGAAAGAGCCTTGCCTCTTATTTATACTTTCATGTAGCTTCCTTAGAAGCATCTTCTAAACCACTTTGTCCACATAGCCACTTTGTCCACATAGTCACCTATGTCCAACTTTGCCCAATTTTCCACTTGTCCATATATCCAATCACTTGACTACTTAACCCATTTTCCTCATTTTAGGGTTAACCTTCTTATAACCACTTTCCATAATTAGAAAGTTCTCCATGTTGGCAAATATTTAACAGACAACGAATGCTTGTCATTGATGGCAAGTACAACAATGAAGATGGCATGAGTACAGGAAGTTTGTAACCGACAGGCAAACAGAAGATAAGTTCAGGAAGATCGAATGATCGAAGGAAACACAACATTGATCGAATGATCGAAGGCCCGTAAAGTTTGAGAAGCATTTCTGATCGTTGGATATCATTCAAAATTCCCGAAAGAACGAGGGCCATCAGATATGAATGTAGACAAGAGGAGCGCTGAAGAGGAGGATAGATCTCAGCTGTTAGATCCAAGCGCAGGACCCGACCATCATTGGATCAAGGAGAACCTACACGCTTTTTAAAGTACAACAAGGAGAAGCGGGCATACAAAATTACGAAAGAAAGAGGACCGTCCATTTACGGGTAGGACACGTGGGGATAGATCATCAAAGGAACAGAGTTTCCTAACCTCTCGAAATCGCGATATGCGAAATCGTGATTTAATCTGAGTCATCAGATCAAGGTTGAATCTGGACCGTTGATTCCAGTCCATGTCGGAGTTTCGGGGATCGAGAGTTGGAGATGTCAAGTAATATCAACCATAGGAATCTCGAAATCACGATATGCGAAATCGCGATTTAATCTAAGCCGTTAAATCAAGATCAGATCTGGACCATTGATCCAACTCCATATCGGAGTTTCGCGAATCGCAACATGGAGAGGCAAGAACACAATGCAACAAGAATTCCGAAATCGCGATTTAATCACAGCCGTTAAATCAAGATCAGATCTGGACCGTTGATCCAACTCCATATCGGAGTTTCGCGAATCGCAACATGGAGAGGCAAGAACACAATGCAACAAGAATTTCAAAATCACGATATGCGAAATCGCGATTTAATCACAACCGTTAAATCAAGATCAGATCTGGACCGTTGATCCAACTCCATATCGGAGTTTCGCGAATCACAACATGGAGAGGCAAGAACACAATGCAACAAGAATGCCGAAATCGCGATATGTGAAATCGTGATTCAATCGCAGTTGTTGAATCAAGATCAGATCTGGACCATTAAATCATAGGACATGTGGCAAGCGATCGAAATTTTGCTGACTTGGGGTCAACGGAGCATAGTGTTGAAATTCACGAAATTCGAAATCGCAAAAGCGCTTTATGCATAAGCGCATGGTCATAGCCATTGGTCACATCGATGGAAGATGGAAGTAGAAGCTAGAGGTGCTAAGCTTCACCACAGGGATCCCGAAATGCTGAAATTCGATTTAAAGGTAAGATTAATAATGTTCATCCAACGGTGCAGGTGAATTTGAACAAAGATTGGAGGGTTATTGTTCTCTCTCTCAGTTAACTCCTCAGTTACGAATCTGTTAGTGAAACGGACTCATGATTGTTGATCAGTTGGTGTTTCAGTTACTTGGAAAGTTGTCTTTCTTGTTCCTAAGGAGATGCGAAGTGGAACCGTTGTGGGTGTGTGTATAAAAGAAAATGAGACAGACTGTGTGAGGTTGGTTGTTCTGTATGAGAAATGAATGAAACTGTAAGAAATGTAAATAATAGAATGTGTAGTGTGAGATTGAGAATATGCACAGTGTGAGATGAAACTTAGAGCAGAATAACAGAACAAGTTGAAGCAGAGCAGAATGACAGAACAAGTTGATGCAGAGCAGACCTGCTAAACAGACAGAGGAAGAGAAGAATTGCAGAACAGTTAGAAGAAGACCAGACTTACAGAACAAAGAAACATTGGTAAGAATTGATTAATCTGCGTAGTTGCCTGTTTATTTATTCATTCATATTTTAGGGAGTTTGGGAGGTGCTCGGGAGGACTGTTTTCCTTAGAGGTTCAAGTGAGAACTTGAACATAGGAAGTTGTAGCTTCCATCTGGTTGCAGCCAGAGAAACCAGGGTGGCAGGGTGGTGCAAGGGAGAACAAGTGTTCTCTATTATACAGGTTGGAGCCTGTGTAACTGGAAGTTGGTGCTTCCATCCAGTTGGTGCTGGAATATTAAAGGAGTTGGTGCTTCCTTCTAGTGGGTGATAGAAAAACCAGAGAGTTGGTGCTCTCAAACAAGTTGCAGCTTGTAAAACAGAGGTAGCAGCCTCACATTGAGTTGGTGCTCAATTATAGATGATGTACAGAACTTAAAAGACTACCTATCATTTCGAAGAAGAAGAGGTTTTCTCCCTTTATGGGTTTCCTCATGAAAAATCTGTCTCTGTGTATACCTTATGTGTGACTGATGCTCTTTACTTTTATTGTCCATATGTTGTATAGTGTTGATGATCACTTGAAGAAAGTTTAATAAAATTTTAATATTGTTAAGATTGTTTAAGCTCAATGACAACTGATTCACCCCCCCCCCTCTCAGTTGTCTTAGTAATTTCAACAATTAGTATCAGAGCAGGTTCCTTTTATTCAAAGGTAGATCTGTAAGCTTAAACATGAAAAGTCATGAAGGGACTTCAGCTTCTAAGCCCCCTCTATTTGATGGAACAAATTTTGTCTTCTGGAAGATTAGAATGAGAACATACTTAATGGCCTTGGGTGCTGATGTTTGGGATGTAGTAGAGACTAGATATACAAAGCCTATTGTGCTAGCCTCCAAGGATGATAAGTTAGAGTTTAGTTTTAATGCTAAGGGGATGA